>OFHU01001265.1:0-121342 GCA_900245905.1 Lacerta viridis | reverse complement strand
AAGAGTAAATACTGCCTTTAACTCTTGCCCCTGGTATGGTGAGACACACTCAGACAAGTTCTCTTCCGTGCACTCACTGCCCAGCAAATCAGAAAGTTATTTTTCCGTTAGGCTGATCATTATTGTATTTGAAATACTTGTTGTTCAAAGCGCTTCACAGATGTTGCCTCAGCAGCCCTGACAACCTCCCTGCAGGGAAAGTCCCCACATTGCAGATGGAAAAACCAAAGTTGAGAGAATTATAGGGTCTCGTGGCATGCAACCACCCTGTGGATGAGCTTAAATGCAAACTATACGGAAATGTTCGAAACGAAGTTAATTTCTATACTGCTTTTCAGCCCAGAGAAATTCAAAACTCACACGAGAACCAGCTATGTTGTGGCACTTCAGTGGCCCCAAATGGTGGTGATCCTATCATTATGCACTGAGTTTGAAGTTTTACCTTCCTATCCAGTTTGAGGAAATGGAGGATGCAAAGCAAGAAGAAGAGGAAGAGTTTGGATTTGATATCCCGCTTTATCACTACCCGAAGGAGTCTCAAAGCGGCTAACATTCTCCTTTCCCTTCCTCCCCCACAACAAACACTCTGTGAGGTGAGTGGGGCTGAGAGACTTCAAAGAAGTGTGACTAGCCCAAGGTCACCCAGCAGCTGCATGTGGAGGAGCGGGGAAGCGAACCCGGTTCACCAGATTACAAGTCTACCGCTCTCAACCACTACACCACACTTGCTCTCCAAGAAATACAAGCCAAGCCACTTCTGCTACTAGCACCAATGCATAATGCAGTCAAGGACATTAAAGGATTTTCCGGACAACCTATTTACTTAGCATTCATCCTTATATGCTTGTGCAAAGCTTAAACTGAGGGTAGATCATATCTGTTTTTTTTCTTCTGTTCAGATCTGTAGGCAAGGAGGCTAAAGGTCAATGAGCATTCATCCTGGAATCATCCTGGTTTGCTTGCGGGTCACATACGCAACTACCCAAATGGTCCATTCCACACATTTTACGCTGCATTTCTCAGTCACTTTCCTAACTACGGAAAGAAACAAAGACGTGTTTCTTTTCGAAAGTGGACTTGTTGTGATAAGGAAGGGATCACCTTGTGAGCACAGTGGTGTTCTTGGGGTCTTCCCCCTCCGCCCACTCACTGTCCCCTTGACCCTTGGCTATGAGGTGCTGGGTGCTGTATTCTCCCTGGAAAAACAGACAGAGAGATGAAGAAGGAAGTTGGATGGGTGACTTTCTCTCCCACTTCCTCTTCCAGCCCTATGTACTTTTCAAGGCTCAGATTAATTCCAAGTGACTAAATGCCATGGCTCAAAACCAAAAACAAAAAACCATATGTGCTCATGGGCTCCAAAAGTGTGAAAACAGCTGCAGGAGAGGGGCAGCGAGGAACATTATGGGATGTTTGGGGTCAGTGCTCCCTCTGGGGAAAGGTGAAGCCTAGACAATGGTTCACACTCACTTAATCCTCACCGATTTGTAGCTGACAAGCCTCAGTGGCGAGGACATCTAGGACCAAGGTGAATCCATTCAAACGTCCTTGTTGTTTTTGCTACTGCCAGGATGTGGAATGTTACTACCAAGACGTGTGCTATTTGTATGGCACTACACTTGGTATGTGCTGGGGCTTTTTTGCTGTTACTGTATTATGATTTTGTTCTTGTGATGTGTTTAGTAGTGGTAAGAGTGTCAGACTAGGACATGGGGGTTCAAATCCCCACTCAGCCGGACGTGCCCAAAGGTAAAAGACTTCTGGGAAAAGATTTATAATGAAATGAAAAAGGTGTTGAAAAACACATTTAAAAAGAAACCAGAAGCCTTTTTACTGGGCATCCTAGGCCAAGAAATCCCAAAATGTGATAGAACTGTATTTATGTATGCCACAACAGCAGCTAGAATTTTGATAGCTAAAAACTGGAAGACAGAGGAATTACCAACGATTGAAGAATGGCAGATGAAAATGATGGACTATATGGAACTTGCTGAGATGACCGGGAAACTCCGTGACCAGAGGGACGACGCAGTGGGAGAAGAATGGAAGAAATTTAAATTGTATTTGAAAAAGTATAGTAAGATTGAAATCTTAGAAGGAACTTGGAAGAAAAGTTAGACTGCAGATTTAGAATTATGTTAAGTGTTAAGGAAATGTGAAATAATGAATTAGGATAATAGTTGAAGAAATGGATAAGATTTTTTTTTGAAAAATATGGTTTGTATAATGTAAAGAAATTACTAAAGATGAATGACAATGAACGCAGGAAGGGCAGACGTGAGGAAGTCAAGCAACAATGTTAAGGAAAGAAGCAGTCTTTAGCAAATATTTTTTTTTGTTTTTCATTTTTGTATTTTGTATAGTTTTTGTTTTTGTATTTGTGGTGTGTTTGTAGTTGTTGTATTGGTTTATTCTATGTGTTTTGTTGATGTTTTGAAAAAAGTTAATAAATACATTAAACAAACAAAAAAACAAATCCCCACTCAGCCATGAAACTCAGGGTCATGTCGCCTGGGGGGCCCAGGACTCCATACCCACTGCCCAGGCATGCACCCCACTAAGGTCACTTCAGTGCTGCTAACACAGAGGTTTGACTTCACCTCTGGAGGCGCACTCCATTGTCTCTCGAGACAGACAGATGCCAACACTGATTCTATGATAAGGTTGGCCACTGGCCTCCTTCACCAGGCCCCTTCTTGCGTTTTCATGGTCAATACAGTTTCATGGACTGCACCTGTCGAGATCGGATGTGGCTACAGTGTCATCACAGTGTGTGGACCAAGCAGAGCACCAGCTTCTCCCTCCGATCATTACATCATTGTGTCCCAGAACATTAGTGTCTCAAACTAAGCAGCGGCTATAGGGGAAATGCAAGCCAAGGCATATAGGCCAAAGGCAATGCATACAGTGCTCAGCTCTACTCAAGATACGCTCAGAGGGTCTCCTGGGAGACAACAGAATACACTTCTCCACGAAAGTAAGTTGTTCAGCGCATGATCCTAGGGCACGGGGGGGGGAACTCTGCACATGCTCAGAAACACTGGGCCAAAACCGGTCCAGGATTTTGAAGACAAGCCGTCTTGCACAGAATGTGAGAACTGACAAGTCCGCAGAGAAAGGGGGGGGGGAATGCAACTATCTGTGAACATACGCAGCATATACCCAGATAGCAGGATGCAACCTCCCTATGAGCTCCTCACTAAATTTGCTACATCAGCAAAAACACTAAATTTGCTACATCAGCAAAAGAAGAGGAAGCAAAAGGGGAGCAAAGTGTTGCATGCAAACTAAGACATCAAGCCCTCCTCTCCGGGAGGACAGGTTTGGTGGGGGAGCTTTGGCCCCTGAGAGAATCCAACTGCACACATAATTCAACTGAGCCCCACATCCCTCCCCACTGAAGAGGCCAGAGCCGGTCCTCCGGCGCCTGCCAAAGTAACCCCCCCCCCTTTTTTTTCTTTCTTGCATTGACATGTGCAAAGGATCCGCCCGCCTCTCCGCCTTGTAAGGCTCCTTCTTCTTCTTCTATGGCCCAAGCCATCATCGCCACCCCCCCTTGCTAGGTGGGTAGGGGGCCCCCGGGCCATGACTCATGCAAAAAAAAATCCCCATGGAAATTGGGGCTCCACTGCGCGCGCAGCTCCTCACCTGCCCACAGCGCGTGTGCGTAACGGGGATGTCAGCAGCAGCAGCAGCAGCAGCCTGGGCTGGGGAGTTTACGAGAGCAGAGGGGCTCCGCAGTGCGCGTGCGCGGCGGGGAGGGCGGAAACAGAACGGGCTCTCCGGACAGCCCCGCCTCCCCCCACTTGCTCAGCTTCGCGACGTCTCATTGGCTCGCATCTCCCTGCGTCGGGGAAAGAGGGGAGGCGTCGGACTACAAATCCCAGCAAGCACGGCGCGGAGGCGGAGCGGATGAATAGGAGCGAGGGGGAGCTGGCTGGCCCCGTCCCTGGAGCAGCTGGGAGATTCATTCATAAAAAAAAAGGAGAGAGGGGCAACTGCGAACTGCGCGATGGTTTGTTACGAAGCGTCTGCCCAGCGCCGGATTTACCTATAAGCTAAACAAGGTATAGCTTAGGGCCTCACTCTCTTGGGGAAGGGGGCAAAAATGTAAAGTGGGAAAAACTAGATGTGCATTTTCAAAATATAAGATTTTTTTTTTAAAAAAAACAACCCTACATACAGCAACAGTGTTTTGTATTTGTGGAGGCTCCTATGATGTCTCCTAGCCTGCTCCCTAAAATGTCACAATCCTGCATGCAGATCAAGTCTGCGCTACATGTGTTGTTGAACCAGGTGACCCTTGGGGGCTTCAAATTCTATGATTCTGTGAAAACATATGCTAGCCTCGCTTCTTAACTCCAACCCAGGCTTAGGAACATAGGAACACAGAAAGCTGCCCCATGCAAAGTCAAACCACAGGTTCAGCATTGGTGCCACACTGACTGGCAGCAGCTCTCCAGGGGTCCCCTACCCAGAGATGGCAGGAATTGAACCTGGGACCTTTTGCATACAAAGCGTACACTATATCCATTACAGGGTGGATAAAAATCAGATATAAATATATATATATATCGGATTTTATTTTTTTTGCTTTAAATCAGATTTCTAAAACAAAATGCTTTGGGAGGAAAAATCTTTCCAAAGATAGTTTTCTATTTAAGTTACATTATAGTCCAAAGGCTATTCATCAGGAAATAAGGATTTGTTTTAAGTTTTTCATGTGTGCTAAAACTCAGTCTGGTTTTTTTTTTTTTAAATCATTTAACCACATCAGTTAACAAACATGGATACATATGCTATAATGGTTATTGTTTTAGTTAAATAAATTGTTTAAATTGTTATTAAGGAATTTATTGTTTTTCTCCTGATCCAATAAAGTACAGCAGAAAAGTTGTCCAAATATAAACAATTTCATAATTATCTTTCTATGTATTTCTAATAGGATAACCAAATCAGTAATTTTTGATAAAACTGTAAAAACTATATCTGAAAATTTATTATTCCAAAAATGAAACCTTCATCTGGATGTAAATATTAAGATTAATCAAGTCTTGCTGACTAGTGATTTAAATCGATTTGATTTAAATCAAATCCACTCTGATCCTCTGTGCTCTGGTTCTCCCCCCACCCCCGTGGCTGGCTTGTCCCTGAGCCAGCTGAGCCCAATGGATCTTAACCTGGCATAAGCCCTGGAAAAGGGAGCATTGCGAGGGGTGAGGACCAGAGAGGCGGGACGTAGGCTGGTTCTGAAGCTTGTTCTGCTCATTCATGTGACCTGGCAACCCAGCGAAAGTCGCACCAGCAGAAAGGGTGTTGTAACTCAAACGCTCTTGCAAGAAGGGTGCTTTCGCTCTGCCAGGCTTAGACCGGCTCAGCCAGCAGTAGCCCTGATGCTGAGTGAAGTTTGAATCTGGTGCAACTGTAAAGGTAAAGCTGTCGCTGACCATTAGGTCCAGTCGCGGACGACTCTGGAGTTGCGGCGCTCATCTCGCTCTATAGGCCGAGGGAGTCCGCGTTTGTCCGCAGACAGCTTCCGGGTCATGTGGCCAGCATGACTAAGCCGCTTCTGGCAAACCAGAGCAGCGCACGGAAACGCCGTTTACCTTCCTGCTGGAGTGGTACCTATTTATCTACTTGCACTTTGACGTGCTTTTGAACTGCTAGGTGGGCAGGAGCTGGGACCGAGCTCACCCCATCGCGGGGATTCGAACTGCCAACCTTCTGATTGGCAAGCCCCAGGCTCTGTGGTTTAGACTACAGCGCCACCTGCGTCCCTACTGGTGCAACTTTATTCATGTTTATTTACACCAGCTTCTTGTGTATAGGATTGCTCCCTTAGACTAGCAGACTTGGGGAGGTGGGTGTTCCGAAATCAAGAGAGGAATGTGTGTGTTTTGTATGAAACGTCTAAATAAAACATTAAAAAAAATTAAAAGTGTGGGAGAGGGCCCTGAAAACAGAGCAATTTTGAGCATGCTCACTGGCCATGGAATACCGATTGAGGTGTGAACTGAGAAAAATGAAAGTGGTGTTGGCGAAATTGAGGTACAGAGTGGTTATTTATTTAATATATACCACCTTCATCCGAGGATCACAGGACAGTTCACAATACATTCTGCTTCGAATATGGAACTCCAGCACTCTGTGCTGCAACTTTTTGTTGCAATTCCTACTCAACAGAAGCTGTTATTCTATCTATCCCTAATCTGGTTACGCTGGTAATTAACATTTCGCTCACTGGGACATGAGAAGTGATAATCAAGTTTATTAAAATATCTGTAGCATTGTTACAAATTGCATGCCTTCCTTAAATCTTAATTGCTGCCTATATTTATGTGCCAGGTGTGGGGGGGGGGGGGGAAGGAAAGCAGCAACAACCGAGGATTTTAATTGTATCATTATCCTCAATTTGCAGAAGATTATTCGGCTTTTTTGTGGAGCTGGGATACCTATTCTTTACTACAGCAAAATAAAGAATAGCTGTCATTGTCAGCTTCCTGCAGGAGAGCTCTTGTAGCTTGCAGAACTTACCCCAGCGTAGATTCCACTGGCTTGTAAAGACTGCATGTCCGGGCATTTTAATTAGCACTTGGAAGTCTTCCTCCACTTCAGTTAACCTTCAAAACTTTTCTCACTTTTAAAGGTCACCCGATTTCAAAGGTGGTTTTGTGAATTTCAGTAGCCTTGGGAAGCCTGGTCTCCATTTCACAGCCATGTCTGTTTCTTCAAAATGACATGTATGCTTTCCTCCCCATTTTAATGTAAAGGTAAAGGGACCCCTGACCATTAGGTCCAGTCGTGTCCGACTCTGGGGTTGCGGTGCTCATCTCACTCTATAGGCCAAGGGAGCTGGCGTTTGTCTGCAGACAGCTTCCGGGTCATGTGGCCAGCATGACTAAAGCCGCTTCTGGCGAACCAGAGCAGCACACAGAAACGCCGTTTACCTTCCTGCCGGAGCGGTACCTATTTATCTACTTGCACTTTGCCATGCTTTCAAATTGCTAGGTTGACAGGAGCAGGGACAGAGCAACGGGAGCTCATCCCATGGTAGGGATTCAAACCGCCGACCTTCTGATCTGCAAGCCCTAGACTCTGTGGTTTAACCCACAGTGCCACCTGGGTCCCATTTTAGGCACCAGCAAGCGTCAGGGGAAATGCATGCCTGCCTGCCTGAAGAAAGAAGTCTGTGATATTGCAAAAGTTTTCACCCTGGCTCGGTCGGTGTCGCTGAAGACCACAGGGGCAATGGGTGTTATGCTCCACAGAGATGTCCACCGGCAAGGATGGAAGGCAAGGCACCTTGGAGGGGAATGTGGATTCAGCACCACGGATAGCACTCATGCAACAGACACCATGCATTCAACTTGTCTCAGCAAGGCCCTAGAGCAGTGGTTTTCAAGCAGTGGGCCGTGGCACCCTGGGGTGCTTTGAATGGTTGTCAGGGGTGCTGTGGGCAACACTGACCTCTGACTCTCTTTCTTTCCATACCTCCCTCCTCTGATGCCCTCTTGCATCTCTGCCTCCCAAAGTCTTGCACAGCTGTTTATTGCAACAGCCCTGGTTATAAGCTTTGCAAGATGAATGGTGCCTCTGGGAGGCAACTCTCTTTTTGTTAGCTCAGAGACCAGGGGCGGTGGCAGCAGCTGCCCGGAGGACTCCCAAGGAGAGGGAAGAGGAGAGGGAATGCTCCACAAGGGAGGGTGTTTGAAAAAGGGTGAGAGGCTGCCAGCTTTGCAGGCAAGGGGTGATATAACCGGGCTCCTGATCCCCACAGGGGTGCTGCAGAAATAATGTAGTTGGTTAAGGGAACCGTGGACACTAAAAGGTTGAAAATCTCTGTCCTAGGGCAACTGGCTGGCTAGGTAGTCATTGATTGAAAGACCACATCTCAAGTATTGCCTCCTGACTAGTATAAAGGATCAGTGCCTCCCCCCCCCCAGCTGTGGGTATTCCCATTGAGTCATTGGCATCTGGTGGAAAAGGTGTCTCCTCAGGTCTCAGAAGATGAGAGGCAGGCTCTGCAGATCTACCTGGGACAGAGCAGGGAATAATTCCACCATCCTCAGAGATGCAGTCTCTGGGAGATTCTGCCTCCAGTGCAGTCCTAGTACAGGGCCGTGGAAGAGGGACAGTCAAGGAAATGGCCCTGCAGCAAATATCCACAGTAACAGGAAAGGAGGCGTTATCAGGTATGGACCTGGTGTTTTGCTACAGAGACAAACAGGGATGCTGCTGGTGTGTCACGCAGTGCATTGCCCAGAGCCATCGCCACAAAACATAGAAGAAGCAGTCTTGGAGGTGGTGTTGGAGAAAACCAGGGCAAACACTATTTCATCTGCAACAGATAGCAGAAAACCAATGTTTTAAATATCTAAATGAATAGGTGATGTTCCTGATATGCCTAAGGAACTCACTAGCTGTCAAGGACTCTGGACAGTTCAAAATTTCTGTGGATTCTTTTTCTAAAGAGAAACCGTATTTGCCTCTGCTTTTGCTTCAGAGCTTCTCCAGACAGTCTTTTCATTTGCCGGGCCTGACCTGGTTCTGTCTTCAAGAAGGCAGGATCAGTCTAGGTTCCTGCAGGAACATTTCTGAAAGCATCATTTGAATGTCATTTTGTTTAAGTGAGGGCTCTTTGACAGTCCACCTGCTTGTTTGGAAATGCAATCTCTCACAAGCACAAGGCCTGCGAAAAATGTTTTTAAAGGGCCGAGGTCCACCTAAACGTCACTTCCCATAAACATTCCATTTTTACAACTCCCCCCTCTAATGTTGCCACCAGCAGCAGCAGACTTTCTGCATCCTTTTGCAGCAATGGTAAATCACCTCTCAGCACTGCTTCAAAAGAAAGCACCTTAGGGGCAAAAGTGTCATAAACCCGCCTTGACATCAAGATTCTGTTGTCTTCCTTACACTCTACACCCTCCCCATTATTGCTTCCCATTAAGCTTCTAACAGCATCTGTCAGGTAGCTCAGCTGGGCTTTCTCTTCCCTATGAAAAGTCAGCATCAATAGGCCTTGCATAATATTCAGGTGGAGGGATGCACAGATTCCGAGAGAGGGAGAGAGAAGTTTAATTGGCCCAGCGGAGTTTAGTGTGCTTTCCTTTATTGTACATTATCATATTATTACTTTAGCCAACTGAGTCAAGACAACCGTCTTTTTGAGGCACCTTGAGGACTTAGCGGTTTTACTCCAAGTCGCACTGGGGCACCTACAGGTGAACCAAAGGGGTTGTGTGGCAGGCCCTTTTCTAGAGAAGGGTTTGGAAGCACACTAAAGCAGTGGTTCCCAATTAGCTAATGAGTGAGGGTACCCTGTTTTTCAAAAGGCAAGCCACGGACCCTCTACTTTTGGAAATTTTGATAACTCTATGGTAAAACAATTTTTTGAACAAAATATGGGGTAGCCCCTAAGAAGCAAAGGATTTTAGGTCTACTAAAAAAAAAGAGCCATAAAATTTATGATATTACCATGCAAAAATGACAAAAAAATAGTTGGGGGGAGGCAAGGAATAGGGCCACGGACCCCCTGGGTGCGTTCCCTGGACCCCTAATTGGGAACCACTGCCCTAAAGCATTCTCCTTTCAACAAATTGTCACCATTTGCCCTCACTCTCAGTGATTTTCAGTTGCATTGGTGCTCTTGTGCTGTGATATCATCATGCTCACTATTCGTTTCCCTGAGTGGCAAGATCACTTTATGAAGTAAATTAGCAACTTGAGCCTTTTGCCCCACTTGGTGCCAAAACAGGGGCTTATATGGGAAACCAGGAACAGCAAAGAGGATCGATAAAGCTGCTCTGGAGAATATGTTTGGTGCCCCAGGAGAACAAACCTATAAGGTCCCATTCATCTGCACATCAGGCCATGTGGGATCTCCTTCCCCATGATATGTGTGTGTGTGTGAGAGAGAGAGAGAGAGCAGCACAAACACAAGAGCCAATTACATAGGTTTATCTTCTCATAAAGTGGATCTAAACTTTAATTAGATTTCAAAGACTGTATCCCTGATTTCAGTTTCTTCTTCCCTTTGTAGTTTTCTCCTGACTTTTTTCGGTTGTATTGCCCTCTTAAAAAGTTCTAACTCTTCAATTGCAGGTCTATATAACAACTCTTTCCATTTTCAGGCCTGCAATAAGCTACCCTATTTTCCAACCTATATAAAATATTTTCACTCGGCCTTCAAACCTTTTTGCCAATCAGGAGAATAGGTTTATAGGCTAAATTTTTGACCCTCCTGTGCAGAGGTTTCTGAGCAAAACACCAGCAGTTTAACCTTCCTAAGAACTTTTGACCCAGCTATGCAAGACTCCCTTTAAAGTGAAAAGCAACCATTATGTAAACATGATGTAATCCAGGTTTTCCATCCAAACACAAAAATGACTGAAAGTCACAATTTGACAGGCAGAAGACTGGTAAACAAGACTGATATTATGTTATTCCCCCAGTTATGAAAAAAGTGTTGGTGCTCAGTCCCTGCCTGTTTCTGCTTACCACAACACTAACACTGTAAGCAAGATGAAGATTGCAAGCCTAACTCCACTTACCTGGGAGTAAAAAAGGTAAAGGAGCCCTGACAGTTAAGTAAAGTTGCGAACGACTTTTGGGTTGGGGTGCTCATTTTGCTTTAAACGCCGAGGGAGACACCTTTTGTCCACAGACAGTTTTTCCAGGTCATGTGGCCAGCATGACTAAGGCGCTTCTGGCAAAACCAGAGCAGCACACGGAAACGCTGTTTACCTTCCTGCCGGAGCAGTACCTATTTATCTACTTGCACTTTGACATGTTTTTGAACTGCTATGTTGACAGGAGCTGGGACTGAGCAATGAGAGCTCACCTCGTCGCAGGGATTCGAACCACTAATCTTCTGATCGGCAAGCCCTAGGCTCAGTGATTTAGACTACAGCACCACCCGCAACCTGGGAGTAAGGTAAAGGTAAAGGGACCCCTGACCATTAGGTCCAGTTGTGTCCGACTCTGGGGTTGCGGCGCTCATCTCGCGTTACTGGCCAAGGGAGCAGGCGTACAGCTTCCAGGTCATGTGGCCAGCATGACAAAGCCACTTCTGGCAAACCAGAGCAGCACACGGAAATGCTGTTTACCTTCCCGCCGGAGCGGTGCCTATTCATCTACTTGCACTTTGACTCCTGTGAACTGCTAGGTTGACAGGAGCTGGGACTGAGCAATGAGAGCTCACCCTGTCGCAGGGATTCGAACCGCTGACCTTCTGATTGGCAAGCCCTAGGCTCAGTGGTTTAGACCACAGCACCACCCGCGACCTGGGAGTAGGTCCAATAGGACTTACCTCTTAGCAGACATAGTTAGGATTGCAGCCTTAGTCTAGATCAAACCTCTGCTTTATAGACTTGAAGTAAGTGATTTGTTAGTGTACTTGCCATCTGAAGATGCTGTTGCCTGATACTGTAGGAACCAGTTCAGATGAAGAGACTTTGAGAAATCTCCCCACCCAATAACTATGACAGCTCAAATTTCCATCCATGGTGGACTTCCGGTTTGGTGCCGGTCAATGGCGGACGGGAGCTGAAGAGCTCCGGTCCTTCGAGGGGTTTTAGGGGTTACCGTGCCTGCGCCGCGGGCCCCTTAAAGCCACGGGAAGAGCGTCCCGTGGACCGTGGTCTTGTGGGTCCCAGACGTGTCGTCCCCGCTCCCGATTGACCCTCGTAAGGGGGAAAATCGGGCGAGTGAGGCTCCGACACGGGACTGAAGAGACGGCTGCCCCCGGAGGACAAAGCAGCGATCCCGTCAGACTCGAGCACCCAGCACTTCCTATGGAGAAACTGTAAAAAGAAGCTCTGTAAGTAAGATTATTTACCGGATTAAGAACTTTTCAAGAACTTTAGAAACTTGCAGAGAAAATAATAAAAGGAAGCCCGCTCTCTTTGAACTGCTTAACAGAGCAGGGTACCGGTAAAAGAGCAAAGCCGCGACTAACGGGAAAAAAGTTTTGCTAACTCTGCCGAACTTTTTAAAAGTGGATTAAAAGTTGTTTGGATGCTTTTTAAAGACTTAATAATTAAAATTAAGGCAATAGAAGACACCGCTTCACCCTCTGGATTAGGATTCCGGGTCGGAGGCGGGCTGCGCTACATTATTGCCATTTGTTTTAGTAACTGTTTACCAGAGGAGACATTTTAACTTTTTTGTTGCCGGCTACAGCCTGTTTGTAAGGACTTGGTGGTTACATTGCAATTGAAAAACTGATACTGACTTGGACTATTTAAAACTAGCTGTTCTTGACTTGTTGAAAGCTTGGAACTTTTGAAATTAGTGGAATTTTTGCCTATATTTGGATAGTTGAAACTGTGTGGGACTCCTGGCTCAGCAGTCTCTTTGTTCTTTGGACTGAACTGCTGGCCACCTGGTGTTTATTTCTGGGACTGTTGGTCTTCTGCTGTGAATGTCTGAGACAAAAGTCACTACAACTGGGGTGACCTTGAGATTACAGCTGCAGAGCTCTCAGGAAATGCAAGATAGCACTAGATCCAAAACAACTGCTTCTGCACAAAGGAAAGGCTCTGTTTCCTTAACCATTCAGGAGCAAATGGAGAAACTAGCTGCTAGCATTGCAGAAATAACAGAAGGACTTAAAAAAGTAACTGAGGAGGTGAAGCAAACGCAGATTTCAATAAATACAACAGTAAACTCTGCAACAGACAAACTTCAAGCTGAGATTAAAGAATCCACCCAAACATTGGAAAAGTCGATTGGACAAATTGAGGAGAACGTAAGGAAGAACAGAGAAGAAATCAACAAAATTGGTCAAGAGGTTACAGTCTTAAAGAAGGATTCAGAGGAATTTAAAGTAGTCAAAGAAAAAATAAAAAAGGTGGAGGAGAAATTGGACAATATCGATTTGGAGAAAGTAGAAAAGATTGGAACACAGCAGAGAAGTATAGAAGAATCTCTTGCCTTTCTTCAACTCCGCCAAAGAGAGGGGAACATCCGTCTAAGAGGACTCCCAGAATTGGAAGGTGACAGCCTAAAAGCTTTTATAGTGAATCAATTTGCAACATTCTGGCATTTGGAAGAGGAAGACGTCTCAGCCCTCATAGTGAAGGCCTTCAGGTTTGGACCTAGAGGAACCAGAGGAAAGAAAAGCACTAAGACAGTCAGTGACTGTCTGATTGTGTTGAATAACAGATACGACAGAGACTATTTTCTGGATCTACATTACAAGAACAACCTGGTGGTGCAGCAAAACAAAGTCATTTTTTATAAGGACATCCCCAAATTCTTTTTGGACAAAAGAGTGGCGTATCACGACCTAACAACAGAGTTAAGAAGAAGAGGTATCCCCTTCAGTTGGGAATTTCCGGAAGGCCTTGCATTTACGTTTAAAGAAAAGAAGATAAGGATAAAATCCCTGGCAGAAAAGCAAAAATTTTTGGACAAATACCTGGAAGACTTCAAAGGCTCAGCACTTGATCCAGCTTTTTTCTATCCGCTTTCAGGACCATTTCTATCGCCAGGGGTCCCAGGACCAAGTGGAAAAGACCCAGAAGAAGATAAGATAGCAGAGGCATCTGGAGGAGGAGACTAAAAAAGTCGAAAATGGCGCTCAAAATGATGACATGGAATGTTCGGGGATTGAACCAAAGACCGAAGAGACGCAGAGTTTTTTATAGTTTGGAGAAGAGGAATTTAGACATAATATGCTTGCAGGAGACCCATATAGTTCGACGACATAGAAGAATACTACAAAATAAAAAACTAGGCCAAGAATTCATATCATCGGATAAAGTCAAGAAGAGAGGAGTTATAATTTATGTAAAGGAAAAGTATAGTCCAAGACAGCTATTTAAAGATGAAGAAGGGAGGTATATTGCGGTGGAAATTAAAGTACAAGGCGAAAAATTTTTGATTCTGGGACTTTATGCACCAAATGATGGAAAGTCAATATTCTACAAAAATATACATGACTTGCTGCTGGACTATTTGGACTATAAAATAGTTTGCCTTGGAGATTTCAATGGTGCAGTTTCCACACTAATGGACAGATCGCAAAGGACTAAACTAACAAATGATGGGAAACTCCCTAGGACTTTCTTTGAAATGGTGGACAACTTAAATTTAGTGGATGCTTGGAGGTTAAGAAATCCCACCGAAACAGAGGCAACTTATTTCAGCGAACCGCAGAGTCATGGTCGAGAATAGACTACATCTGGATTTCGAATGAATTGGCACCGAAAATACAAAAAGCAGAAATTGGCCCAAAGACATATTCGGATCATAATCCTGTACAAGTGAGTTTAAAAATGGTTTCCAAGGATTCTTTTAGATGGAGAATGGATGACACTCTAATGAGAGACACCAAGCTGGTAGAAAGAGCAGTAAAGAAGATGAAAGAGTATTTTCAAATAAATCTAAATACAGAAGTGGAAAAGAGAATTGTTTGGGATGCAAGCTAGGCGGTAATGAGAGGGTTCCTCATAAGTGAGAAAGCAAAAAAGAAGAAACAACAAAATGCGGAAATGGAAAAACTGTTGAAATTGATTAAAGCTAAAGAAAAAGAATTAAGAGGACACCCCAAATGTTTAAAAATACAAAAAGAAATTAAATACTTGCAATCCCAATATGCAAAAATTATGAATCAAGATATTGAATGGAAAATTAAAATGATGAAGCAGAGGACTTTTGAATCGGCGAATAAATGCGGAAAGCTACTAGCCTGGCAGATGAAGAAAAGACAGAAAGCAAATGTCATCAGCAATTTAGTAGTAAATGGAAGAATTGTGGAGAATCCAGAGGAAATCAGATGGTGTTTTCAAAGATTTTATAAACAACTGTACAAGGAGGAGAAGATAGAAGAATCAGAGGTAGACCGATTTCTGGAGAAAAATGGATTACAAAAAGTCCCAGAGGATAAAATAACAATGCTCAACCACCCGATATCGACTCAAGAAATAGAGGAGGCAATTAACAACATGCAATTAGGGAAGGCCCCAGGACCAGACGGACTAACTGCAAAGTACTATAAGACTTTGAAAGATTGGCTATCACAGCCTTTGAAAGAAGTTTGCAACAAAATATTGGAAGGAGATAGGGCACCAGAGACATGGAAAGAAGCCTTTATCACACTGATTCCAAAACCAGAGATGGATAAGACTTTAATGAAAAATTATCGCCCAATTTCACTCTTAAATGTGGATTATAAAATTTTTGCGAATGTCATGGCTACAAGATTAAAAAGGGTGCTGAAAGACTATATACATAAAGACCAAGCGGTTTTTTACCAGGAAGACAAATAAATAATAATACAAGAATTATTGTGGACATTTTAGAAAAACTGGAAAAAAACATAAATACAGATGCAGCACTATTGTTCATAGATGCGGAAAAAGCCTTTGACAATATCTTGGACATTTATGAAGAAGAATCTGGAAAAGATGGCAGTTGGGCAAAGATTTTTAAATGGTATTAAGGCCATCTATACAGAACAAAAAGCAAAAATTATAGTAAACAGTGTGATATCGGAGGAAATCGAAGTTGAGAAAGGAACAAGACAAGGGTGCCCTATTTCCCCTTTATTATTTATCACGGTCCTGGAGGTCCTCCTAAACATGATACGAACTGGAGAAACAGATAAAAGGAATAAGGGTGGGGGAGAAGGAATATAAATTACGCGCCTTTGCGGATGATTTGATGCTGTCCCTCTTAAGACAATCGTAACCTTTGAAGATTTAGTGTCAGGAGTATAACGTATTCCTGGACACCGCAGAGTTAGACGCAGACTTTCTGGAAGCTTCTGGCTGTTGTGAAATTGACTAGACAGCTCAACGCAGGAACTCAGCAACTCACTGGATAACTATATACAGTATTTATTGATTGAAGCAACTAGCATCCATAAGTTACTATTTACAGACTTTACAAAATAAAAGAAACAAAACATAAAATCTTTTCCTTTCTCTGTCTCTCACTCTCTCTCTCTTCAACCTAACACCACACGCTAACACCTACCACACCCACTCAGATAAAGCTGAGTTCTTTAAGTACTCCACTGACCAATCACAGGTGCTTGCTAATGGTCAGAGAGAGAGCAATCTGGGCTTTCTGCCAACTACTAATTGCTTGAAGATAACAGCTGCATTTCCTTTCTGCACGTAGGTGACTGAAATCTCTAACAGTCCCTACAAGAACCGGAAAGCAGTGTCCCCAAAGCTTTGGAATTAATTGAATCGTTTGGACGTGTAGCCGGCTTCAAACTAAATAAACAGAAAACCAAAGTATTGACTAAAAACATGAATTCAGACCAGATACAAAAATTACAAAACTGTACTGGCCTCAATTTTGTTAAGAGTGTAAAATATCTAGGTATCAACCTTACAGCAAAAAATCTGAACCTGTACAAGGACAACTATGAAAAATTGTGGACAGAGATAAAGAAAGATTTAGAGATTTGGTCAAGATTGAAACTCTCATTGATGGGCAGAATAGCTGCTATTAAAATGAACGTGTTACCAAGGATGTTGTTTCTATTTCAAGCCATTCCAATTGTGGATAAACTGGACTGTTTTAAAACATGGCAAAGGGACTTATCGAAATTTATATGGCAGGGAAAAAAGCCTAGAATTAAATTTAAGATTTTAACAGACTCTAAAGAGAGAGGAGGCTTTGCCCTGCCAGATTTAAAGATTTATTTTGAAGCAGCAGCCTTTTGCTGGTTAAAAGATTGGTTTAAACTAGAAAATGTAGATGTGTTGGACTTGGAAGGCTTCGATAACATGTTTGGATGGCATGCTTATCTTTGGTATGATAAGGTAAAAGTCCACAAGACTTTTAAGAATCATATAATTAGAAAAGCCCTGTATCAGGTTTGGACGAGATACAAAGATTTGTTAGAGAGAAAGACTCCTAGATGGATTTCTCCGGTGGAGGCCAAGGCATACAAGAGACCTAACATGTCTGCTAGTTGGTTAAGATATGTAGATATATTGCAGCGAGAAGGTGAGTCGATTAAGTTGAAAAGTTATGACCAAGTAAAAAATGAAGTCACCGACTGGCTGCAATATCATCAGATTATGAGATATTTAAAGCAGACAAGAAAATTGGTTTTCAAATGGAAAAATCAAAACTGGAAACAGAACTGATTGAATCAAACTCTAAAAACCTTTCCAAGATGTATAATTTGTTGCTGGAATGGCATACGAAAGATGAACTGGTTAAATCGACGATGATAGATTGGGCAAAAGATGTGGGTCATAATATCATGATGGATGACTGGGAGAGACTGTGGAAGAAAGGTATCAAATTTACAGCTTGTAATAGTTTAAGAGAAAATATTATGAAAATGCTTTACAGATGGTATCTGACACCAGTTAAGATAGCTAAGATTAATCCTACAATGTCTGATGTGTGTTGGAAATGTAAATCTATGAAAGGTACCTTTTATCATATGTGGTGGTCATGTCCAGGGGTAAATGCTTTCTGGGATAAGATTTATAATGAACTTAAGAAGGTAATGAAAATTACCTTTAGTAAGAAACCAGAGGCATTTCTTTTGAGCATGACCAATGAAGAGATACCCAGTCAGGATAGAGTGTTTTTTATGTATGCCACAACAGCTGCTAGAATTTTACTTGCAAGAAACTGGAAAGGTGAAGAGATCCCGACAGTGGAAGAATGGCAGATGAAGCTAATGGATTTTATGGAACTTGCTGAACTGACCGCGAGAATCCGAGACCAGAGGGAGGAGAAGGTGTCGCAGGATTGGAGGAAATTTAAGGACTATTTAGTCAAATGTGTAAAATTGAATATTTGAGCAGAGTTAGTTAATAGAAATGGCTTTAGCTTGTTATTGTTAGATAAAATTGTATAGAAGAAGTTTTTAGCTGTGAATTATTTAATTGTTTAAGAATATTTTAAGATATTGGGTTTAAGTGATGAATTATATTTGATTAAGCAAATTTAAAGAATTTTAGGAGATATGGTAAAGGTTAATGGAAAAAGATATAAAGTTACCCAAAATATATATGATTTTGAATGCAGTGGAGGGAGCGGGGGGAGTCCCCAAATGAAGAAGATAGAAACTAGATAAGTACAAAGATAAGTGGTTGTTAAGGTTTGTATATGTTTTTTCTTATGTTTTCTTTCTTATGTTTATTGTTATTGTCATTATTGTTGATTTTGTTCTTTGTTGATTATGTATTGCGTTTTTATGGTGTTTTTGTTATGCTTTTTCTTTGTCTTATTGGAAAATAATAAAAAATCTTTTTTAAAAAAACAAACAAATTTCCATCCATGGTCATGTGGTTTCTCAGGTGATCTTTACTCATCAAAGGCATGAAAATGTTCTTTCCCATGGAACTGTTGGTGCAATATTTTATCTATCCAAGGCACAAGAATGTTCTTTCACCAACCACACAATATTTATGTCTTACATGTGTTTATTAATTATATGTATTCTGTTTATGAAAACAAATATTAAAGCCAACTGTGCTCTTGTTTGTCATAGCGTTGACATGCCCTTGGGAACAGTTGCACCTAAACTTTAGTGATGTCAAAATCACACTCATAATGTTCTGAAAGTGTATTCTGTCACTCTGTAATGTTCCTCCAGCTCTTCTACATCTGATGAAGAATAAGAGAAGTATAATAGTTCAACAATATAAGAATGTAAGATTTGCCTGCTGGATCAGGCCAATGGCCCATCTAGTCCAGCATCCTGTTCTCACAGTGTCCAACTAGATGCCTATAGGAAGCCCACAAGCAGAATTTATGTATCTTTAAGACTAGTTAGAAGGCAATGCCTAAATTGTACCTCCCTAATGACTCCCCCCAATGACTAGTCCATTTCTGATGAAATGGGGGGGGGGAACTATGGCTGAATTTTGGAAGCACTGAGGTGGATGGATGGATATAGACTGAAGTAAAGCAAATTCACTGATATGTGCACACACATGCTACAAAGGTCAATTGTGGGGAACCTTCGGCCCTCCAGATGTTTCTGAACCATTGGCCATGCTTGTTAGGGCTGATGGGAGTTGTAGTTCAGCAATGTTTGGAGGCCCAAAGGTTCCTTACCCTTGTTGTAGTTGATGGCACAGATAAAGGATTGAATGTTAGGGAGAATGGCTTGTTGTTATAATTGTAGAATAAATGAAGGTCACAGACTCTCCTTGTCAGAGGTCTTTATGCAGAGGCTGAATGGCAACTAGCAGCAGGTCTGCTGTATTGGCCAGGTTTCAGAGTAGGTGATTTTTGAATACTGCCCTAACTCTGTTACACACACACACACACACGATATCTAGAGAGATGGCAAGCATCCTGAGATGCCTACAGAGTGCAAACTCAGCTCTCATATGACTCAAAATTCAGTCTACATGTTCTTTACACACAGACACTTGGACAACCCAGGGGTCACCATCCATGAAGCCTGTGAGCCCCTGCCCCACAACACACACAATGCTTCCTATGTCATGATATGATAATGATAATGGTCATTACCTTACTGCCCCTTGAAAACTAGGACATTCTTTCCCGCTTCCTCTTCCAGCATCATGAGCTTTTCAAGACTAAAAAGGTTGACACTCCTCAACTAACCTAGCCTAAGTAGCATCATCTTCACCGTGAAGGTTGGGTGGTGAGTGGGAGAGGAGCCTGTTTCCCCCAAAATGGCATCTACTTTCCAGAACACCTTCCAAACTCACAGGGAAAGTGAATTGAGGTGAAAAAGTATCTGGCTATATCGTAGTTATCTGTGGACCATTTACCTGTAGTATTGCTAACAAAAGTGACCCCCCACCAATTCATCTCTCCTGTCCAGACCCAAATCTCACAGCACTATTGAAGATGATGGGGTGTAAATGAATAGAAGGAGCAGAAAAATGGGGGGGGGATGGAGCACATTCTCCTCTGAGGATTAATTTTAGAAATTCTCCTAGTTGTGGGAAGTGGAGTCCAGGGCACAGCAAAGGAGAGGGACAGTAAAGGAAGAGGATAGGGAGAATGCTATTATCTTTATCTCAAATATCTCTTGGATCACCAGTCCAAGACTTGCGTTGGGCTTGAATCTTGGCTCATCAATTCTTGGAGCCTCTCACTGTTAAATGTTTGATGTGCGCTCAGAGACATCATTAAATCAGTCCAAACCCAACTGGTGTGGCTCTTTAATAAAAAATTAGTGAGTCTCCTAGAATATCTTTTTCTCTCCCACCACCCCGCCCGCTCAACAGAATCCAACCAACCTTTTCTCTTGGCTCAGTTTCCCCTCATTAATTTTAGTTCACTTTTGGAGCCAGCTTTAAACATTATCACCATCTCACGATGAGGTATATATATATATGGTTGCTTGGCATCCCTCCGACTCAGGTGACAATGGAAGAGTGAGTCTTTGGGGGTGAAGTCAAACCACTGGAAGGTTGCAGCAACTGCTGGGGCCATAGACACTGATGTGGGAGAGACATGTTTCGTTGCAGCTGGGGCAGATGAAGGCATCTGGTTGTGCAGCTGCTGATGCACCAGGGTGTTTCTTGTCCCTGCGCTCCTCCCAGCGGTCATTTCTCCTCTGGCCACTGCTGTGGATACAAGAATTAAATGATTGTTTCCAGGCATTGCAGCCATCTATATAGATCATAGATTGATAACCTATTTCGCTATGCCATTTTCCTATGAACATCACCCACCACTGATAAAATTCCCTCGCAGCTGTCCATGGAGGTGCAAGTCAATTCTGTGTCCAGGGCAGCTGTTTACCAGCTCCATCTGGTATGTAAGCTGAGACCTTATCTGCCCGCGGAATGTCTTGCCAGAGTGGTGCATGCTCGGGTTATCTCTCGCTTGGACTACTGCAATGCGCTCAATGTGGGGCTACCTTTGAAGGTGTCCCAGAAACTACAACTAATTCAGAATGCGGCAGCTAGACTGGGAGCGGCCGCCAAGACCTCATAACACTAGTCTTGAAAGACCTACATTGGCTCCCAATGTACATTTCCGAGCACAGTTCAAAGTGCTGGTGCTGACCCTTAAAGCCCTAAATGGCCTTGGCCCAGTATACCAGAAGGAGCATCTCCACTCCCATCATTCTACCTGGATGGACATTGAGGTCCAGCTCCGAGGGCCTTCTGACGGTTCCCTCACTGCGAAAACCCAAGTTACAGGGAACCAGGCAGACGGCCATCTCGGTAGTGGCACCCGCCCTGTGGAACGCCTTCCCACCAGGTGTCAAAGAGGACAATAACTACCAGACTTTTAGAAGACATCTGAAGACAGCCCTGTTTAGGGAAGCTTTTAATGTTTGGACTACTGTATTTTAACATTCTGTTGGAAGCCACCCAGAGTGGCTGGGGAAACCCAGCCAGATGGGCGGGGTATAAATAAATGATGATGATGATGATGATGATGATGATGATGATTATCCCTGATAGGGCAAATACCCATTAGGAAAAAATAAAAGAAGAAGAAAGGAGGACCTGGGAGAGACCTGGGTTCAAATCCCCACTCTGCCATGAGATGCACTGGGTGACCTTGGCCCAGGTCCTGCCTCTCAGCCTAACCTACCTCACAGGCTTGTCGTGGGGGTTAAATGAGGAGGGGAAGAACAGATCACACCACCTGGAACTCCTTTTGGAAAAAGGCGGGATATCAATGCAATAAATAAATAAATAGATAATATATTTGATGTGAACAAACAATGATAATAATGCTGATATTAGTAATAATAGCAAGATTTGCACATGCAGTTGGGCTTCCCTTGCAATTCAAAGTTAATGATGCATTTCAGAGTTTATGGTCATTGAACGGGAAATTCCTGAAATTACTTCTAAAGCATGGTTGCGTTCAGTGCAACAGCGGCCGGAAGAGAATCCACTGGGCGAGGTGGCGCCTGTCGTTGGGAAGAACACAAAAGCATGAGAGAAGGTGGCACCAAGCATGACTCCACTTGGCCTTGGTGCTTAACTTTTAAATCCTGCACTTTAACAGAGAACTGCACAGCTGGTAAAACTGGCTTCCTTCAGACAAAAGGCTATTTTCCAGTCAAATACCTCACATAGGAAACCAGCCAAGCAAAAGGAACCGAGGGAGACAAGAGAGGAACGAGTGATGGAATGCTCCTTGAAGGAGCACACAAGGGCGGCTTTTAACGCTGGTTCTCAGGGCTGCACGGCAGTGACCTGAGATTCCCCCCAGACGGAGCAGCTATCTGGTCAATTTGCAAGAGGGAATTATTTCTTCCACAAGCTGTAGGAAGTCCTAGTGTTAGGGAAATTGTAAGCCAAGCTAGACTTCAGCAG
This sequence comes from Lacerta viridis, assembly GCA_900245905.1. Classification (NCBI taxonomy): domain Eukaryota; kingdom Metazoa; phylum Chordata; class Lepidosauria; order Squamata; family Lacertidae; genus Lacerta; species Lacerta viridis. The sequence goes on along the minus strand of OFHU01001265.1, from coordinate 99,086 downwards.
AGCAGTGCCAGCAGCTCCCAAGGCTAAGGTTGGACCCCTGGGGCACTCTGCACAGCTCTCCCGCCACAAGCTATTTCCCCAGATAGCGAATGGGCTCCCCGTGTAAGGCAGAGGTGGATGTCCTCGAAAGAAAACCTCCAGCTGAAGTGGGGAGAGGTTGGTGTTGAAAGAGGGGCCTTCCCTCTTTTGACCAAGTCAAATTCACTCTCTAAAAACACTTCTGGAAAGGAAAACGTTAAGCAGCTAGCACGATATCAGAATTGCAGGTGTCTGTCTGATTTCAGTAGGAACAGTCTTCTGAGCTATTGTTGCCACGACACTAAAAGCCTTGCTCTGCAGAAAAATGAAACAAATATGATTTCAAATAGGAAATAGGACCTGAGGCAAGGGGTTCAATGTGAAAGAAAGCGGATTCTGACTGAACATTACGGAGAACTTTCTGGCAGTCTTCTTTGGTGATCCCTCGTAGCCGAGTAAGATTGTCTTCCATAAACACGGTTTTAACAAAAAGTGCTTGGACCAAAACTGTTTATCAAAAACTTCTCTCCTGTGGCCTATCCCCTACTAATGATGGGCCCTACCAAAGCAAACAGTCTAATTTGCCAACGTTTAAAAGATATAGAGCATCAGAACAACCAGGCCACCATAAAGAAATTTTTGCCCCTGGTGTGTTCATTTTCCAACTCCCCACTTCGATTCTCTGGCTCCATATTTGCACAAACTTATTATCCCAAAGTGAGAGCTGGACCATAAAGAAGACTGATCCCCGAAGAATTGATGCTTTTGAATTATGGTGCTGGAGGAGACTCTTGAGAGTCCCATGGACTGCAAAAAGATCAAACTTATCCATCCTTAAAGAAATCAGCCCTGAGTGCTCACTGGAAGGACAGATCCTGAAGTTGAGGCTCCAGTACTTTGGCCACCTCATGAGAAGACTCCCTAGAAAAGACCCTGATGTTGGGAAAGATGGAGGGCACAAGGAGAAGGGGACGACAGAGGATGAGATGGTTGGACAGTGTTCTCGAAGTGACTAGCATGAGTTTGGCCAAACTGCGGGAGGAGGCAGTGAAAGATAGGCGTGCCTGGCGTGCTCTGGTCCATGGGGTCACAAAGAGTCGGACATGACTGAACGACTGAACAACAACATTATCCCAAAATACAGAAATGCCTTTACACTTGCAAGACTGGATGTTCTGCCATCTACTGTACTTGAGGGTCAATTCCAAATGATCTTACCTGGGAAACGACTTTGCTCCTGTGGAGATGGTAGTATAAAATCAGGGGCACCCTTTAAAAAGACCTGAGGAATGAGATCATCAGCCCACTTCTACTAACCATCCCAGGGCTCTCAACCACGTCCACAATGCCCTTCCTTCTATCTGACCAAAATGACATTGAGAGCAGTACATGTGAAAAGGATCTAGGAGTCTTGGTAGACCACAAACTTGACAAGAGTCAACAGTGTAATGCAGCAGTGAAAAAAGCCAATGCACTTTTGGGCTGCATCAACAGGAGTATAGTGTCTAGATCAAGGCTTGAGAGCAGTACATGTGAAAAGGATCTAGGAGTCTTGGTAGACCACAAACTTGACATGAGTCAACAGTGTGATGCAGCAGCTAAAAAAGCCAATGCAATTCTGGGCTGCATCAATAGGAGTATAGCGTCTAGATCAAGGGAAGTAATAGTACCACTATATTCTGCTCTGGTCAGACCTCACCTGGAATACTGTGTCCAGTTCTGGGCACCACAGTTCAAGAAGGATACTGACAAGCTGGAACGTGTCCAGAAGAGGGCAACCAAAATGGTCAAAGGCCTGGAAACGATGCCTTATGAGGAACGGCTTAGGGAGCTGGGTATGTTTAGCCTGGAGAAGAGAAGGTTAAGGGGTGATATGATAGCCATGTTCAAATATATAAAAGGATGTCATATAGAGGAGGGTGAAAGGTTGTTTTCTGCTGCTCCAGAGAAGCGGACACGGAGCAATGGATTCAAACTACAAGAAAGAAGATTCCACCTAAACATTAGGAAGAACTTCCTGACAGTGAGAGCTGTTCGACAGTGGAATTTGCTGCCAAGGAGTGTGGTGGAGTCTCCTTCTTTGGAGGTCTTTAAGCGGAGGCTTGACAGCCATCTGTCAGGAATGCTTTGATGGTGTTTCCTGCTTGGCAGGGGGTTGGACTGGATGGCCCTTGTGGTCTCTTCCAACTCTAGGATTCTATGATTCTATGACCAGATAACAGCTAAGGTTTCTAGCTTCATAGCTGGGGCAATTACAATAAGGGCCATTAACTGATTCCTAATTCAGGATTCTAATATGTGCTTTTGTATCAAATTTTCTTTTTTGTATACATTTGTAATGTTTTATTGTTGCTATGGCCTTTGTCTAATGCGAATAAAGTTTATTTACTTACTTACTAACAATGGGTCCGTAAGTGACTCTGGAGGCCAATTCTGGATCCACACATCCTTCCACAGTGGGGACATAGGTTTCTGGATGGGAGTTGATCCCGGTGAGGATTTGCCAAGCATGCCTTCCTCTGAGCTCATTTCTCCCTTTCGTCCTGAGTTCAAGTGTCTTCAAGGCCCGTGACACCTCTGGTAAAGGCTGTTCTCCAACTGGAGTGCTTGGAGGCCAGTGTTTCCCAGTTGTTGGTGTTTATACTACACTTTTTTTTTTTAGATTTGTACGATTGCAATCTTATGTGGATTGGAAATAGATAGGCTCCTGGAGCCCACAGGGCTTTCCCTAGGCAAAAATAGCTTTTAAGCTTTCTGCCTTGCTTGCAGGGCTCTGGGATGGTTGCATGGGGCCTCTGGGAGCCTTCTGCAAGATCTCACAGCGCCATGTGAGATCTCGCAAGATCTCAGGTGGTTCAGGGCAGTTCCAGGAATAGCTCTGACTTTGTGAAATTTTGCCTGTGCACATGGACCCCTGAAACCCCAGTGTAAGTCTGGACCATAGAATGTGGTCTTCACTGGAGGTTTTTAAGCAGAATTTGGGTGGTCATTTGTCAGGGAGTCTTTAGCTGTTGGACTAGATGAACCTTGTTGTACCTTCCAACTCTACGATTCTATGCGTCTATAAGATAACTGCGAGTAGGGCTCCTTCACATTTTCCGCATCTGCTTTGCCTCTCTAGGGGGTTGAGTCAAGTTAGCTAATTTGGTACATCCTTAAAGGTAAAAAGGACCCCTGGACAGTTAAGTCCAGTCAAAGGCAACTATGAGGTGTGGCGCTCATCTTGCCTCAGGCCGAGGGAGCCAGCGTTTGTCAACTGACAGCTATCTGGATCATGTGGCCAACATGACTAAACTGCTCTTCACGCAACAGGACACCGCGACGGAAACCAGAGTGCATGGAAATGCCATTTACCTTCCCACTGCAGTGGTACCTATTCATTTCCTTGAACTACATGTGCTTTCGAACTGCTAGGTTGGCAGAAGCTGGGATGGAGCAATGGGAACTCATGCTGTCTCAGGGATTCAAACCACCGACCTTCCAATCAGCAAACCCAAGGGACTCAGTGGGTTAGACCACAGCGCCACCCGCGTTCCCCAGTTATTTGCTTTATAATTTATTCCTCTTTCACCGATCGGAGGTGAGAGGCGCTTGGATTGTGTCCCTCCACTGCAAGACTGGCTCCTTTCCTTGCTCTTTTCCATCAGCAGGTGCACGTTATTTTATTCCAGGTGTTTGGGGGAACTACGTTTTGTCTTTTGTTTTTTAAGGGAAGGGGTTTTAATATTGCTGTGCTGTTTTTACTATTGCCATTTTAATATATTTGTTTTAAGCATCGTTTTTAAATCTGTTGACGTTGAGCACGTTGGGAGGCATGGTGATGTCGCATGGCCCTGGGCCCCCTCTGTCGTGGGGGCACACCAGTGCCACTGGTTTGGCTGGCCAGTTGAATCCATTTCCTGGGCCGTAGCTGCAGTCGCTGACAGCTTGTAGGGGCTACAGTTGAGAGCTGAGTGCAGAGTGGGGACCAAATGTGGACAAACCACCACAGAAGGAGTATGATGTGTCCCCTACCAGATGCAGCACCCCTTCCCCCAAACCCTATACACCCCTAAATCATATTATTATTAATAGAATGCCCCCCATTGCATCTGCATTCATAGCTGTTTTTCATGGATAGCCTAATCCTCCATCTATTTGTCTAATTCTCCTTTTGTCTTTTTGTCTGGCTTTACCAATAAATCTGATGTTAGTTACCTTCAGCGCTGCATAAATGGTCCCTCCTGCTTCTTGAAGGAGTAACTAACTGGGGTTAACAGACTGGCGAATTCAGCCCAATAAATGTAATTAAATGTCCCCCGTATGTACAACCCATGTAAAGCAAAAAAGGGGATTGATGGATGGATGCAGTGCCTGAGACTTAAGCCTGATGAAAACTAATCACCCTTAATAGTTATTAATGAGTCACCTCGCCGTGAAACTAAAGTTAACAAGGACATTGAAACATAATAGATGAATGGAGGTGGATTCTCAGCTAGCATGAATCAACCTAGCCTCGTACCTTAGACGTTTCTTAGGCCTGGAGCTGAAACAGACATGTTGATGATGAATCCATTGCCGGGTGGGTCATATTTGACTTCCAAAGAGCTCCTTCCTGATATGTTTGTTTTGTATGTGGAGGGACTTTATATGAGATGGAATTATATTATCTGTTGCATTTATTTCCACACTTATTCTCCATGGAGCTCAACAGCTCTCATCTTCCTCCTTTAATCCCCCACAACAACCCTGTGAGGTACGTTAGGCTAAGAGGCAGTGCTTGACCCAAGGTCGCCCCCAGTGAGTTTCATGGCCATGTGGGGATTCAAGCCCTGGTCTGCCAGGTCCTGAAACAATACTCTAACCACTACACCACACCGGCTCTCAACATTTTGATCTCTGTATGGGACAGCTGCATATTCCTGCATTGCGGGGGTTGGACAAAATGATCCTCAGGGTCCCTTCTAACTCTTCAATTCTGTGATGATTTCTGTCCTGGGGAATATGCTAAGACTAGTTGAGGTACACAAGGGGACACAGAGCCTAGGGCATGCCAATCAGAAGGTTGGTAGTTCGAATCCCCGCGATGGGGTGAGCTCCCGTTGTTCGGTCCCTGCTCCTGCCCACCTAGCAGTTCAAAAGCACGTCAAAGTGCAAGTAGATAAATAGGTACCGCTCCGGCGGGAAGGTAAATGGTGTTTCCGTGCGTTGCTCTGGTTTCACCAGAAGCAGTTTAGTCATGCTGGCCACATGATCTGGAAAAACTGTCTGCGGACAAACATCGACTCCCTCGGTCAGCAAAGTGAGATGAGTGCCGCAACCCCAGAGTCGTTTGTGACTGGACTTAACTGTCAGGGGTCCTTTACCTTTACATTTTTAGTTGGGGTACACAGTTCTGCCCCCCCCAATGTTGTTCTGTCCCCCAATTGCCCATCAACCAGCATGGCCAATGGTTAAGAATGCTGTGAGCTGCAGTCTTGACAACACCCAGACTCCCCATCCCTGAATTGTAATCATCCAGAGTTTGATCAATATCCTCATCACCCATGCCGCTATTTGGAAGGCTCGACATTGGCCCTTCCTGTTACATGGAGGCAGGTGTATTTTGAAGAGGGTAGTTTTAATTTAGTTAAATGAACAGTTCCGTAATCTCTTGGGTCATGAAGAATGTAGAAGAACCCTGTCCTTAAATAATGTCACTTGTGCTACTTTTATTGGTGAACTCAATTAAGATTGGTACGAATTTCTGATCTCTAATTTTTCACCTCACGGCACAACTCAGCACGTAATAGTCTTCTGTCAACAACGTCTGTCAACTTAGTGCAGTTCCTCTCTCATACATGACCTGGAAGGAACAGCTAACACCTTGACCCTAACATTTGAAGAAAGGATCAGAGCCTTAATCCTTGTATATTTGCTAGAAAGATCTAGTTATCAACCTCCTGTTAGCAGGAACCAGACTTCATGCAATGAAAATCTATTTTAAGAGTAAATTTATGATTCAGGGACTGCAAGGATAAAAATGCGGTCATCCCAAAATCTGGTTCGTGTCCTCTTCCCTTCAAACCTACATCACAAAACACAACAGAAGGAAGAAACAGTTCAAAGGACTGAGTGTAGTGTTATTACCCACAGTCAAAGTGTACTTAAATCCCAAGTTTTCAATGGTTGGTTAGCTCACAACTCATAGAATCATAGAATCATAGAGTTGGAAGAGACCACAAGGGCCATCCAGTCCAACCCCCTGCCAAGCAGGAAACACCATCAAAGCATTCCTGACAGATGGCTGTCAAGCCTCTGCTTAAAGACCTCCAAAGAAGGAGACTCCACCACACTCCTTGGCAGCAAATTCCACTGTCAACAGCTCTTACTGTCAGGAAGTTCTTCCTAATGTTTAGGTGGAATCTTCTTTCTTGTAGTTTGAATCCATTGCCCCGTGTCCGCTTCTCTGGAGCAGCAGAAAACAACCTTTCTCCCTCCTCTATATGACATCCTTTGATATATTTGAACATGGCTATCATATCACCCCTTAACCTTCTCTTCTCCAGGCTAAACATACCCAGCTCCCTAAGCCGTTCCTCATAAGGCATCGTTTCCAGGCCTTGGACCATTTTGGTTGCCCTCCTCTGGACACGTTCCAGCTTGTCAGTATCCTTCTTGAACTGTGGTGCCCAGAACTGGACACAGTATTCCAGGTGAGGTCTGACCAGAGCGGAATACAGTGGTACTATTACTTCCCTTGATCTAGATGCTATACTCCTATTGATGCAGCCCAGAATTACATTGGTTTTTTTAGCTGCTGCATCACACTGTTGACTCATGTCAAGTTTGTGGTCTACCAAGACTCCTAGATCCTTTTCACATGTACTGCTCTCAAGCCAGGTGTCACCCATCCTGTATTTGTGCCTTACAGTATCCTTTGTGCCTTGTCAGTATCCTTCTTGAACTCCAAGAGCACCCTCTCTTTGCTCCTTAACCATCTCAAGGATCAGCCCTAGACTTTGCTAGACCACGGTCCAAGGAATGGTTGAGGATGGCTGCCTTGCTGACACAGGATTTCAAAGGGGAGACCAGCTTGACTCCTGCAGAAGGAGCAAATCTCAGATCCCTGCACTCCGCTTGCTCCAAGCTATCTCCCCTTTAGACTGTCATACCTCTTCTCAGTCTTCTCAAGGTAGCAACCCAAATACCTGTGGGGAAACCCACAAGCAGGGCCAAGCACAAGAGCAACTCTCCCCTCCTGCGGTTTCCAGCAACTGGTATTCAGAAGCATCACTGCCTCCAACTGTGGCGGTAGAGCATTTCCATCATGGCTAAAAGCCATCAATAGCCCTCTCCTCTATGAATCTGCCCAGCCCTCTTTTAAAGTCATCCAAGTTGGTCACCATCAGTCCCTCTTGTGGGAGGGAGTTCCATAGTTTAATTATGCTCCCACTTACCGACCCCAGTCAGCTGTCTCGCCACAGCAGCTGATTTGAAAATATACAAATAATGTGATCGGACCCTAAAGTAGTTGTGGGGTGCCTTTAATATGCACATCTGTAGGAAGAATAGGCAGGCAATCTATTATGCTCAAATATTAACCCAGATGGGCGAACTGATATCAACAATGGTGTGTGTGTTATCAAGGATAATAAGAGCACAGCTTGGTGGATGTATCTTGTTCCATTAATCTTTTTTGTTAAAAGATCCTTGTCAAAGATATACCAGCAATTTTCTGTGAATTAATTTTTCTTATGGCTACTGCTCCAAGAATATTAGAGATTATTATCTGTTCAGTTGTTAACTAAATGGGGAAACAAAATGTACAATTACACTATTATGTCAAAACTGACATGTCGTGTTTGAGTGCTGGGAGAAAGACAAAGACGGGAGAACTTCACACAGGACTGGACGTTTTCCATGAATTATTTGCAAAACAGGGTTTGTGCTTCTGTTAATGTGAGGCTCCTGTTTATTGTAAGCGTGGCTCTATATTCAATTAATAAATAAAACGAACCAGTTACATAAATAATAAGGTCATTATAGAAAGCTAGAAGCAGCTAGACCTGACATTCATATTCCATTTGGTAAGTAGAGACCAGAGGTGCTTGTAGAGGTTAGAGTGTTGCAGTAGGACTTGGCAGACCAGGGTTCAAATCCCCACTCAGGCATGAAGATCACTGGGTGGCAACTTGGGCCAGCCTAACTTACCTCAATGGCTTGCTGTGGGCATTAACTGAGGAAGGCAAAAACCATGTATGACACCTGGAGCTCCTTGGAGGAAAGGTGGAATACAAAACGTAATCAATCAGATATTCACATACACCTGGGCCAGAAGTGCTGTTGTCTGGCTTTGGTTGGTCACCGGTGATGTTCTCACCTGCTTCTCCAACTCACAAACCAGGAGGGAGACTGCTGGGGAGAGAATACGAGAACACACCTGGGGGTGGAGCTTGGTGCTACCCGTTCTCCAGCGTATTCAGCAACACGGGATTGGGAAGTCCATGATTCTGAGTTGATGGGACTCCAAAGTTGGTGGACCCTCCTTCACTCAAGGTTCTTGAACAGAGGTTGGGTGGCCATCTGCCAGCTATTCTGTAGCTGTGATTCCTGTATTGCAAAGGCTTGGACTCTTGGGATCCCTTCCATAGTTCAACTATGGAACTCATTCCCACAGGAGGCAGTGATGTCCACCAACCTGGATGGGTTTAAAAGAGGATTAGACAAATTCATGGAGGAGGAGAGGGATACTGATGGCTACAAGGTATGGTGGCTCTGCTCTGTCTCTGGAGGCAGCAGTCCTTCTGAATACTAGTTGCTGGAAACCGCAGGAGGGGAAAGGGCTCTTGTGCTTGTGTCCTGCTTGTGGGTTTCCTTTGCCACTGTTCTTATGTTCTCATTTTCCAACTCTACGGTTCTATAATTCAATTATTCTATGAATGGTGAGCCAGGATGGTCAGACTTTAACATAAGAGATGGGGAAGAACGCATACATAGGGGAGTCTGATGTACATAAAATATGTGTGGGATGTAAACACAGAGCAGTCAAAACACAACATCGCTAGAGTGGACATGAAGGTAACTCAGTCCTCCAGGCATAACTTCCTGCTACCTGGACTGAGTTAACTTCCTCTGTGACCAGAAGTAGGTGTGGTCTCACCTGGGAACAAGATCCCTACACCAGTCACCATTTTCTCCTCGTCTCTTGAAGAAGCAGGATGCTGTCTTGGCTTGCAGCTGAGAGGAGCACAGGTGAAGCCTGTTCCCCTATGGAATCAGCTTCACTACATGTAAATACTTTTATCTAAACTAGATTGCCTTCTGAGCCTGTACTGTAACTCAGGATGACTGTAAGTAAACTCTTTTATATCTTATAAACAGTACTGTGTTGTGTCTTTACTTTTAAGAGGGAAGAAGGGGAATATACCAGGAATATATATTTCTTATAGAGGCTTTAGCAAGCCTATGCAACCGTCTCTGCTGTGTTTTAAAAGGGAATGTAACTCTGCTAAGTTTGGAGCTTGTTAACACAGGCTGGGATGAGATATATAATGTAATATATCATCATCCACACCCCTTAGCATTCCCACAATATGAAGAGGTGTGGAAATGATGGTCAAAAGGCTTTACTCAGTCATGATTTTCTGCTTCTTTCTTTCTTTTAACAAAAGCTGGTGGTTTCATTCTGCCCTTGCCTTTTCCGACACCTTCCTCTGAGTTTGAATAACCACCTTTGGAGGTTTCATCAGGGAGGTACAGTTGACAAGAAAACCCTCTGCAGAAAAGGACAAAACTCCATTATGTATGAGGCAAGGGGAAGATTCATATGAGACGGAACTAATTCACTTAGAGAATCAAACGGAATTTTCTCATTTATTAATCTTAATATCATTTCAGGAAGGCTAGTGGATACCTTGGCCCAACATTGTTTCATACATGTTCAGGGGGACCTTGGGTAGGAGAAATTCAGACGTACATAAATCTATACATATATAATTTTATAATTTCTGTGCTGCCTTTCCACAGTTCAAACCATGCTCAATGCAGCTTACAGCATGAAAAAGAAAGAAAGAATACATAACTATGGCATGGCAAAAGTAGTCATAAGCAACAAATAAACATTAAACAAAAAACAACAACAACTAACAGCAACAACCTCCCAAACATCCGCCCCCACAACAACAACAAAGGTCACATAATCATCCCTCCCTCCTTTTTCACAAAGTGCTTCTTAAACCTTGAATCACCAGGCCGTTGTGAGAAATTACTTTGCAGTGCCACAACCGTAACAAATCTTTATTTGGAAGCAATATTTGTAATATCTGGTGTTTATACAGCACTCTCCTTAAGTGCCCAGCACAGTTCACTCGCATTGGTGCCAGAATTCTTACAAATACCCTATAACGTTGATCAGTGTGATTATCTCTGTGTTACAAAAGGGAGTGGGCAGGTGGGCTGGAGCTGAGAAGAAGTGGCTTGATGAAGACCACCCAGGGTATTCCTAAAGTGGGCATTTAAGCATTGCAGAGAGAGAGAGAAAGAGAGGGAGGGAGGGAGGGAGGGCAGAGAAGGATGCACAGAAGGATGACTGTGCTCCACAGCTGGAGGCAGTAATGCTCTCCAAGACCATTTGCTGAAAACCACAGGAGAGGAGAGCGCCCTTGTGCTGAGGAGGAGGAGGAGGAGGAGAAGAAGAAGAAGAAGAAGAAGAAGAAGAAGAAGAAGAAGAAGAGGAGGAGGAGTTTGGATTTGATATCCCACTTTATCACTACCCTAAGGAGTCTCAAAGCGGCTAACAATCTCCTTTCCCTTCCTCCCCCACAACAAACACTCTGTGAGGTGAGTGGGGCTGAGAGACTTCAAAGAAGTGTGACTAGCCCAAGGTCACCCAGCAGCTGCATGTGGAGGAGCAGGGAATCGAACCCGGTTCACCAGATTATGAGTCCACTGCTCTTAACCACTACACCACACTGGCTCTCCTGCTTGCAGGTTTCCCATATCAGGTCCTTTCACTTACCAGCTGGTAAACAGAAGGATCCAATCCTGTGCAGTGCAGGCATCGAACTGTATTTAAAAGCCTCCAAGAAGGAGAGTCTCCACATTCTGAGGAAGTCTGTTCCACTGTCAAACAGCTCCAGTAAATTCTTCCTAATGTTTAGTTGGAATCTCATTTCTTGTCACTTGAATCCATTGGTTCACATTCTACCCTCTGGAGCAGCAGAAAACAACCTTGCTCCATCTTCTGTGTGCCAGCCCTTCAGCTCCTATCACCTCTCAGTCTTCTTCAAGGTAAACATACCCAACTCCTTCAACCACTCCTCATAAGGATTTATGATCTTAGTGCCCCTCCTCTGCACATGTTCCAGCTTGTCAATAGCTTTCGACTGTGGTGTCCAGAACTGGGCACAGTACTCTGGGTAGGGTCTGACCAAGGAAGAGTAGTGTATCAGATTCTGCTCAGATTCAGAAGGAGGTAGTCTCCATGGTGATAGCAGGACTGGATTGGGAGAATGCCAGATTTCTTTCTAGTCAGGTTGTATGTGATCAGTTTCAACCTGTTACCTCCTAGGATGTGGACGGGCTGTTTGGACAAGTGAAACCAATCACCTGTCTTCTTGTTCCTTGCCCATCCTAGCTCATAAAAGTGAGCTAGGCAGGGCAATGGGCTCTGTGGGGTGGTGAATGCTTCCCTCTTTGAGGGAGTCTTTCCTGAACCCCTTAAAGAGGCGGTTATTAAACTTCTTCTTCTTCTTCTTCTTCTTCTTCTTCTTCTTCTTCTTCTTCTTCTTCTTCTTTAAAAAAAAAAACATATTTGAACCCAGCCACTATGGAACACCTTCAGGCAGGTCTGGAGGATGCGGATCATTTGGATCCCATTCAATCGGTATTCAGGCTCCATCACAGGGTCTACTGTCAATCAATTCAGTCATAAAGAAGATGCATAAATACATATGGCCCCGTGTCACCTTAAAAGAAGACAGGAGTAACAAATGGACACTTGGGCATTACCCAAGTTCAAAGAATCCCATATGAAGTGGTTCAAAGTTTCCACACATTTTGGCAACCTTTGGCTTGCCCTGAAAGCCCACATTAGCAGGTAAATGGTGATGTCTTTACATCAGAAAGGTAACCGGCTTTCCAGAGCTTCTAACCTCCCCACATAATCCTTAGCTTCTTGAAATTTTCATAAACCAGATGTTCTACGGCTGCTTGTGCAATTGCTGCAGAGCAGCTAACCTCTTCCTCACTGGGTACTCGGCTGCCTTCATAATTTCTTTGACAGAAGCCTGAGCAAGCACCTTGCAGAAGTCACACAACCTATTCATAAAATTAAATGTATGTTTACTTTTGAGAAGCTGCAAATCACAATTCCTGGGCAAGGAAGTCCCCTTTGCTTTTTGTAATTTGCTTTGTGTGATTTGGCTCCACCCACTGGCTCCACCCCCTATGTTGTGTCTGCTGCCCCCATGCTACCCATGTGTTGGGGGTCAAAAACCAATCCAGGGAATACAAACAGTAATCAGTTGTTGTGGCTCTCTTTCCTTTTTTAAAAAATAAAAATTAAAAAAATAATTAAAATATTTATTTGGTTTTTCAAATTATAATTTTACAGAAATACATCACACATAAATCATAAAAACAAGATTCCAAGGAATCTCCTGGACTTCCATCTTCCCCTTTGTGGGTCCTATTGTTAATCCTGCATCTTTTATGATAATCCAAAACCTTTACCTCTTCCAATATGTCCAGAATTCAACCTTAAACTACAAGCGCTATTCCAATCCTACGAACGATTTTAACTGTCTTTAAGGCAAGTTATAAATTTTAACCATTCCTTGTTAAAATTTTGGTCTTCCTGATTTCTGACTCTTCCAGTCATTTTAGCCATTTCAGCATAGTCCATTAATTTCGTCTGCCATTCTTCTTTGGGGAGAACTTTATCTTCTTTCCATCTCTGGGCCAGTAACATCCATGCAGCCATAGTCACATACATAAATAGTCTTTTCTGCTCCTTTGGGATTTCGGCACCTAGAATTCCTAAAAGGAAGGCTTCAGGCTTTTAAACAAAGGTTGTTTTAAACATTTCCCGCCCCCAGCTCATTATATATGTCAGGGGTGGCCAACTCCCAAGAGACTGTGATCTACTCACAGAGTTAGAAACTGACAGTGGTCTACCCCGTTTTTTGGGGGGTTCAACTCAAAGTTGTTGAGCTTTTCTTAGGGGAGGCAAAGTTGTTGAGCTTCTTTGCAGGGAGCCCGTGATCTACCAGTGATCTACCACAGGCAGCTAGTGATCTACTGGTAGATCACGATCTACCTGTTGGGTGTGCCTGATATATGTGGTGGAATTGTAAGGCAGTAAAATGATTTTGGGAAATGATATACAGGTATAATGATATATCAGTTGTTGTGGCTTTCAGTCTGCACTCAATATACAGTGGAACTCCAGGTTACGCACAGGGCCGGCGCGTCCATTTAGGCGAACTAGGCAATTGCCTAGGGCGCCAAAATGGAGGGGGCGCTGGCCAGGCTTGGGCGGGACGGGCTAGCCAGCCCCGTCTCGTCCATTGGGGCTGGTGGCGCAACGCGCCAGGGCGCCGGCCCCCCCGGGCGCCCTGTGAGCCCGCCAGCATACTGGGCGCCCCTCTCCCCAACCCGCCCCCAAGGGCAGGTGTGCGGACGGGCGCTCGTGCGCCGGCGGCACAGCTGCTGCCACCCATGCTGCTCTTGGGTGGGCTGCGAGCCGGCCGCCCAGCCCCGTCTTCGAGCGCAGCGAGGGGGGGAGCCGCGCGGCCCCGGCGGCCTCCCCCTGCCCCCATGGGCGGCGGGTGCTTGCGGGGCGGGCGGCGGGACGGGTGAGCAGCAGCTTCTCCGCTACAGCGGAGAAACTGCTGCTTGCCTCTCCACCACCCCCACCTCCCGCTAAAGCAGGCTTTGGCGGGGGGGGGCACCAGAAGGGGGTTTGCCTCGGGCGCAAGAAGCCCTAGTGCCGGTCCAAGTTACGCATGCGATCCATTCCGGGTCGTGGTGCGTAACGCATGCATGCGTATCCCGAACGCACGGAAACCCCCCGAAAAACCAGAAGTAGCGCGATTTGAGCACTTCTGCACATGCGCGAAGTGCGCAAAATGCTTCTGCGCATCCGGGGAGCGCACGTGGGTTGTGTGCACTCTGGAAACACTTCTGGGTTGCGGGCGTTCACAACTTGAATGTGCGCAACCCAGGGGGGGGGGTGCGCAACCTGGGGTTCCACTGTATGTTATTTCCCACAGAAGGAGAGAGTGCTGTTGTGCTTGAATCCTGCTTGTAGGTTTCCCATGGACACCTGACTGGCCACTGTGAGAACAGGATGCTGGACTAGATGGGCCATTGGCCTGATCCAGAAGGCTCCTCTTATGTTGATTACAACCCCTCCCCCCCCCCGCCGCCATAGTTTGCATTGCATCCCCTTTGTATTGAAACAATTGGGGTGGAGTAACTTAATGGCAATGTAACATTCATTCTCATGAGAAGAGAAGACTCCCTGGAAAAGACCCTGATGTTGGGAAAGATGGAGGGCACAAGGAGAAGGGGATGACAGAGGATGAGATGGTTGGACAGTGTTCTCGAAGCGACTGGCATGAGTTTGGCCAAACTGCGGGAGGCAGTGGAGGATAGGGGTGCCTGGCGTGCTCTGGTCCATGGGGTCACAAAGAGTCAGACATGACTGAACGACTGAACAACAACAACAGCAACGTTCATCATTAGTTATGTATTCTGTGTCATGTAGCCACATCAGGCAGAGAGACCTACAGGTGAAACTCAAAAAATTAGAATATCGTGGAAAAGTCCATTTATGTAAGCAATTGTTTTCATTAGCTACTGGAGTTTAATATATGAGATAGACTCATGACATGCAAAGCGAGATATGTCAAGCCTTTGCTTGTTATAATTGTGATGATTATGGCGTACAGCTGATGAAAACCCCAAAGTTGAGATTGTTAATTTGGGGTTCTCATTAGCTGTACGGCCATAATCATCACAATTATAACAAATAAAGGCTTGGCGTATCTTGCTTTGCATGTCACGAGCCTATCTCATATTTTAGTTTCACCTTTTAAGCTGAATTACTGAAAGAAATGAACCATTCCATGATATTCTAATTTTTTGAGTTTCACCTGTATATCATTGTTTTCGGTGAAATGCAAACTGCAGCAGAGAAGAAACAGTGACATGTGTGACAAATGCGGAGTGGAATGGAAAAGGATGACTTTTTACATCCTTACCTGACAACGTCCCCCTCTTTTTTTCCCCTGGTGAGCAGCATTCAAAACGGTGTATATGCACAATATAAAACACATATAACAATGATTAACAGTTAAACAGTACAATAAAATAACCAATAAAAGCTGCCTGAAAACATTAGCGCATAATATATTCACAGTCGCTGAAAGCAGCAGTAAAACTCGAAAACATTTTTTCACCTCTTTGTGGGATTTATAACAGGCACCACCTTCAAGGAGCTTGGGGTGGTGCTCTCTCTCTCCCCCCCCCCATTTTATTCTCATAACAAACCCGTGACACAGGTTAAAGGTAAAGGTAAAGGGATCCCTGACCATTAGGCCCAGTCATGTCCGACTCTGGGGTTGCGGCGCTCATCTCACTTTACTGGCTGAGGGAGCCAGCATACAGCTTCCGGGTCATGTGGCCAGCATGACTAAGCCACTTCTGGCGAACCAGAGCAGCGCACGGAAACGCCGTTTACCTTCCCGCTGGAGCGGTACCTATTTATCTACTTGCACTTTGACATGCTTTTGAACTGCTAGGTTGGCAGGAGCTGGGACCGAGCAACAGGAGCTCACCCCATCGCGGGGATTCGAACCGCCGACCTTCTGATCAGCAAGCCCTAGGCTCTGTGGTTTAACCCACAGCGCCACCCACGTCCCTTGAATAAACATACACAAACTTTATTGGCAGAATATGAATTTGAACAACAGGAGGGCAACATTTACAAATGTACAATAATATGCAGAAGTAACATGAAGGTGAATTAAGAAAACAGTTACGGAAGCTGGGGGAAGTCCCGGAGAAGGGAGGGGGGAGGGGGAAATTTTATGACGGTATTGATTGATTTGTATGTGTTGAAATTTTGTTAATAAAAAAGTATTTTAAAAAATAAGAATAAAAATAAATGTCACTGCCACCAACACATCTAGTTTGACCCAAAGGGCACAGAGACTAGGGTTGCCAGGTCTGCTTCCAAAAAATAGTGGACAAGCGGGGGGGGGGGGTTAAATTAAATTAAATTATATATTTTCTTACAAACATTTTAACACGTATTAAAATACCATTTCATCATAAAGCTTTTGAATAAAAAAAGTCCACTATTTTGTGAAAAAAATAGTGAACATAATGTGAAAAAGTGGACTGTCCACTGAAATAGTGGACACCTGGCGACCCTAACAGAGACACAAGTCAACACATTCTGACAGTAGACAGTAACTAACTGCGGAGACGAGAACCGACAGTGTAAATGCTTCCTTGTCATCTACTATTCCTCTGCTATTCATCTGTTCAATCTTTAGCAGCCATAAGACCCTACAAGGGACACCCCCCCAAAAAAAACCTTACACCTGAACAACCAGCTGCGCAACAGATCCCATCTCTATGATTATTGTTGTCTGACATGCCTCTCTCTCTCTCTCTTTGCACTGCAGGTCATGCAGGGAGGTAATCTAATCTCTCGCTGCTCTTTGCAGGCTCTCTCTTGTCCCCCCGAGGCTCATTTCCTGATAGGTGAAGATAACCAGTTGCCCTGTCTGCCAGCTTTTCAGCACCAGCCGTTTGGAAGAGATCATGTCGCGGGTGGCAAATCCTCCCGTTAACAATATCAAGAAAATAAAATATCAGGGGATGTGTCTCGTTTCTGGCATCTTGGCAGGAAATGCCAACCGAGACGTCTCCTTGCATTGGCAAAGGCACTTAATTGTAGACTGCCTTGAGGGGAGGATGGAGGGGAGAAGAGAAACACAGTTAGAAGAGGCTGCAGTTTGCAGAGTCCCAAGACCAGCTGCTAAGTGGGCTACCGCAGTACACACTGTGTGGGTCTTTCTTTGGTGATAGGCTTCAAATGACATGTTTTCTGCTGAACAGAGCTTCACTTCTACTAGACAGGAGCAAAGCACACATGACAGGGCATTGCATCAAGTTTCTGAGCTCGGTTAGGGATAGGGAAGATATTTCGCTTGGTATGCATTTAACATGCCATTTTAAATGTGTTTGTGGGAGGGGGTGTTGGAGATTCATTCCCCTTGTCTGCAGTCATGGGCTTGTTATCTATCACATGACGGTGTATATTTTCATTCCCAAAAGTGGGAAGTGAAGGAGACAGGATGTTTGTGTTACTGTGTTCCCTGAAGTGGGACTATTGTCCTTTGTTCTTTCTCTTTGCTGTCTGATGCTAGAGAGAGAGGGAGCCATGTTGCAGTGCTCCGTGTGTGTTTATATGTAAATAAAGTAGATTAGCCAAAATGCTGAGTTGCTGAGGTCTGTTTACACATGCTGCAAAGACTCTGCAGATCCCTAAGTGTGCTGACCAGGAGGGAGAGAACATGCCAGCCAAGCATGTGTCTCTGGCAGGGTCCTACACATGACTAGGACACTCCTGCTAACAGGGGGTGGGGGAGGGAATTATTGGCTTGCTTTTGTTCTTGTTTTTAAGGTGTATTTTGTGTTTCTTATCTTGTATTTTTATGTTGTGGAGCGCCCTGAGATCCACAGCTGAAGGGTGATATACTAATTAATTAACACCCTTCAGCTGTGGATCTCAGGGCGGTCCACAACATAAAAATACAAGATAAGAATTAATTGATTGATTAACTGAAATTTTAATGCAAACATACCTAAGGCTGCAATCCCAACCCTGTTTACCTGGGAGTAAATCTCACTGGATTCCATATATCTCACTTGCTGTTTGTGCTTGCTGAAGCAACAGGGGAAGCAGAACACAGCTCTCTTTTGAAAATTGTACTGCTCTGAATTTTGGAAACTGGAGAGAGTGTGCTTAAAAATTCAAGTATTAGTATTTTTTTATTTTTTTAATGAAGGTGCATTATAGTCAGGGAAATTGCATACAATAATGTGCACCAAAAGGTTGATAAATTTTCAAAAGGACTTTGTTTAAAAAAATAAAAAAATAAAAATAAACCACAAACTGATGCAGGAATTGTGGTGAACTGAACATTATATTAGAACCAGGAGAAATTCAGAAAAATCAAAACTGACAGATTCATCTCTCATACCCGCCAACATTTCTCCAATGAAAATAGAGACGTCCCATTCCATAGTGATAATTTTACTATTTATACCCCACACATCTTACTGGAAGTGCCCCAGACACTCTGGGTGGCTTCCAACATATATAAAAACACAATGAAACATTAAACATTTAAATAACAAAAAGCCTTCCCTATACAGGATTGCCTTGGATGGCTCGGAGGTCAGATAACTCCATACCCTCCAACATTTCTCCAATGAAAATAGGAAC
This sequence comes from Lacerta viridis, assembly GCA_900245905.1. Lineage (NCBI taxonomy): Eukaryota > Metazoa > Chordata > Lepidosauria > Squamata > Lacertidae > Lacerta > Lacerta viridis. The sequence goes on along the minus strand of OFHU01001265.1, from coordinate 80,581 downwards.
ATCCTAAGGGAAAGTGAGACATTCTGGGATCAAATCAGAAACCTGGACAGCTTCTCTAAATCAGGGAGACAGGACAGCTCTCTAAATCAGCTTCTCTAAATCTAAATTTAGAGATCAGGGTCTGATCTCTTAAACCTAAAGCCTAAAGGTTCACCTGGCCAGTTTCATTGTTAGATTTCAGGAGTACCTGCGGACTTCCCTCTGCTGCACGGCCTTCCCTGTTTTCTAATGTCTCTAAGTCGCTATGAGAAATGGGAATGCCATTGCAATGCAGAAGTTGGAGTGTTTTGCTAGGACTGTGGAGACGCACATTCAGACCTCCACTTAGCCATCAAGCTCTCTCATTCTGGACAAGCTTAACCTATGTCACAGGGACGCGGGTGGCGCTATGGTCTAAACCACAGAGCCTAGTGCTTGCCGATCAAAAGGTTGGCGGTTCAAATCCCGGTGACGGTGACCTGGAAACTTTATGCCTGCTCCCTCGGCCAGTAACGCGAGATGAGCGCCGCAACCCCAGAGTCGGACACAACTGGACCTAATGGTCAGGGGTCCCTTTACCTTTACCTATGTTTATTCAAATCCTGCCAGTGATTCTAATTCTCCTTGTTGTTTTTCCAAATAACTTATAAAAAATTCCCATTCTTCCTTAAAGTCCTGATTGTCCTTTTCACGCAATTTATTTGTCAGTTTTGCCAGTTCTGCATAATTCATCAATTTTTCTTGCCATTGTTCCTTCGTTGGTATTACCTCTTTCTTCCATCCTTGTGCCAGCAAAACTCTCGCCGCAGTCGTAGCATACATAAATAAATTTCTTATTTTATTTGGTATATCTTGTCCTAATATTCCTAGGAAAAAAGCTTCTGGCTTTTTAACAAAAGTCCGTTTGAACTTTTTTTTTTCATGGTGGCAGTGACATTTATTTGACCCACAGCTTCTCTATCTGTGCCTAAAAGTGAATGCTAGGGTTCAGATGGAAGTTCCTGGGAGTCAGGGAAAAAAAATGTATGCAACAATGGCGGCTCGAGTTTTCTTAGCCCCCAAAAATAGAAAGTGAGGGAGCTCCCAGGCAAAAGAGGACTGGCAGATTAAGATGATAGAATATGAAGAACTTGCAGGTTTAACACAAGGAATAAGAGAACAAGAAGAACACATTATTATTATTTTTTTAAAAAAAACAAGAGTGGAAAATACTTATTGAGTATATGGGAAATAATTGTACACAGCTGAAAACGCTGGCAGCATTAAGAGAAAATCAACGGAGTAATTAATGTCTGAGTGATGTAAATGTGGAGAACTGATTAAAATGGTTACAGTAATATATGCAGGTATGATAGATAAGCAAAATGAATCAGGGAAGGAGAAGGAGGGAAGTCATTGGATATTTAACAGTGTTTATTTTGAGATGTAAAATTGAAAATTCTATTACTACTACCACTACTGCTACTACTACTACTATGATTTAAAGTGTGCTCTTGGGGTTGGATTGGGTTCACTCTATTTATTTATTGCATATATATGCCACCTTTTCATAGAACTGTAGAGTTGGAAGAGACCCTAGTGGTCATCTAGTCCAGCCCCTTGCAATGCAGAATCCTTGCCAGATGGCCACCCAAGCTCTTCTTTAAAGCTTCCATTGGAGTCCACCACTGGTCCATTTTACTGTTCAGGAGCTCTTAGCATCAGAATGTTCTTCCTAATGCCACCCAGCAAGCTTTATGGCCTAGTGGGGTTCTGAAACCAGGTAACTCAGGTCCGAGGCTCCAGGGTTTTTTCTTCTTCTCCTTGACATGTTCAGTACCTGCATTATCCCCCACCTCCTGTACACTTTATGATTCCAAAAAAGTCCATCTAGCTCAATATTGGCAACACTGACTGTTCATCGTTTCTAAAAGGGACTCCTTCCCAGCCCTACCTGATGTTGGGGGCTGAATGTAGGACCTTCATCATTCCAAGGAGATGATCTAACACTGAGCCTCCCCCAAATGATGTCAAAAGTGTGCACAGCCCCTGCCTTATTTGGGAATGGGGCTATCATGTGATTAAACAAGCATGGCTACCTCCCATCATATCTTGCTTGCCAAGGAGGTATTGGCTTCATCCTTTCAGATATCATGTGATCAGTAGGAATAATCTGGAAAGAATTGGTTTTCCTGATGTGCTAATGGGCAGTACTCTCCCCCATCCCCCATCCCTCTTGGTCACACACATGCATCCATGCACACAATACTGCTTCCCAATTACAGCTATGTAAACCCACCCACTCCAAATGACGCCAGTACACCTTAACAATATATACGGATTTTAATAAATGAGTTGAAGATGATTATATTTGGTGTGTGAACTGTCTTGGAGGAAAAAAACACCAGTCCATTCATGTCACTTTTTTAATTAGCTGCAGTGCGGAAGGGCCTTGAGGTCTTTTAACATGTAACAGAAAGGGAAGAGAGAAAATTGTTGTGTCCATTTTTGAGCATGAAATCTTCTGTAACACACATGGAAAACAATGTCCCAGTTTGTGCTGCATTCAACAAGACCCCTGAGGATGTGGAGTGTGTATTTCCTCTGATCCAGCCAGGGAGATCCATACTTTCAGCGGACGACGATGACAACAACAAACAACAACAACAACAACAACAACTTTGTTATTTGTATTTTGCCCATCTCACTGAGTTGCTCTCGCCACTCTGGGTGGCTTCCAACAAAATGTCATGGTCCGGGCTGGCAGCAAAGGACGTCAGGACCAGAGGCAAGCTGGTAGGGAAGAGGGTCCGAGGGGCTGGGGTCCCGGGGCTGGGAAGCACGCGGTCCGAGGGTCAAGGCACGAAGACGCAGTCCAAGAGGCAAGGTACGTAGTCCCGGTACAAGGGTCAAGGCACGAAGTCACCATTCAGGAGTCAAGGCACGAGGTCACAAGGCCAAGTCACCATTCAGGAGTCAAGGCACGAGGTCACAACCAACGAACAAGGAGACACGCAGCAAGGCAGGGAAGGCATTGCTGTGGCAAAGAGCTAAGGGAAAAAGCTGGCCTTATATCCCTGCTGTCTCCTGCCACCAGCTGCAGTGAGTTAGTAAGCAGGCTCGCCCTGCCTCTTCAGAACAGGCTGAAGAGGGCCCCAGTCCTGCAAAGGCCTCCTGGTCCCAGGGCCTGGCTCCAGCACGCACTCCTGGCACAAAACATAAAGGAACACAACAAAACACCAAACAAAACACCAAACAGGGCTGCCTTCAGATGTCTTCTAAAAGTCACAAGGTCTTTTTATCTGTTTGGCATCTGATGGGAGGGCATTCCACAGGGCGGGCACCACTTCTGAGAAGGCCCTTTGTCTGGTTCCCTGTAACTTCACTTCTTGCAATGAGGGAGCCACCAGAAGGCCCTCGGAGCTGGACCTCAGTGTCTGGCCAGCAATGGTGGTCCTAAGTAAAGGTAAAGGTAAAGGACCCATGACAGTTAAGTCCAGTCATGAACGACTCTGGGGTTGCTGCGCTCATCTCGCTTTACTGGCCGAGGGAGCTAGCGTTTGTCTGCAGACAGTTTTCTGGGTCATGTGGCCAGCATGACTAAGCCGCTTCTGGTGAAACCAGAGCAGCGCATGGAAACGCCGTTTACCTTCCTGCTGGAGTGGTACCTATTTATCTACTTGCACTTTGATGTGCTTTCAAACTGCTAGGTTGGCAGGAGCTGGGACAGAGCAACGGGAGCTCATCCAGTCGTGGGGATTTGAACTGCCGACCTTCCCATTGGCAAGTCCAAGAGGCTCAGTGGTTTAGACCACAGTCCTACGAAGCAGCAAACATCAAGCCCACATACCTAGAAGCTGCCATGGTGTCACAGAGAAAGAGCTCTGCTCCCAAAGTCATTTTGTTCCTGACATTGTAGTGACTTACTATGACATGTACAAAAAGAAAACCACCTGTTTCTAATAGCTGGAAAGTCAGAGTTGGAAGAAGAGGATGAGTCAGCAGAGCAAGAGGCTAAAATGCCACCAGTTGTGGAACAGGTTACTGGCTCTGATGTTGGTGACCAGGAGCTCACCAAACTTGGGTCTGGCAGGCAGGAGCTTGCTGGACCAGATGTCACAGCACTAAGGTCCACAGACGCAGAGCAGAGAAACCTCCCTCTGGGCCAAAGTTGCCGAGTGCCTTCCACACTATCTCACCAGCAGGGAGCAGACTGAGTGGGACAAGTCAAAACTCAAAGGGTCTGCAATTATCCAACAAATGGGGCAGAGCCTAGGAGAACTGGACTTGAGGCAGAGATTCAGAAGATCTCAATTCACCCCCAGTCATTATCGGACCACTCTGCTCACCTGGAGCTATCCATGGTGCTGGAGCCACTGGGTCTACCTCACTCCCTTGTGAAGCAATAGCATTGCTGGGCACCAAAGAGACTATCTCCCAACAATGAAAGCTATAAAGAAATGGGGGTAAGACGAGATCAGCACCTGTCTGTAGAAAGTAAGCACTAAGGAAAGTTAGGAACATAGAAAGATTTCTCATCGCAAGTCGCAGCATTGCTGCATCTAGATTAGTTCTGCCTACACTGACTGGCAAAATGTCTCTCCAAGGTTTTGGACATGAGGCAATCCAACCCTACTTGGAGGTTGGTAGGGAATGATCCTGGAGCCTTCTGCATTTGTAATAATTTAATATCTTCTGTGAACCGTATAAAGCTTTCTGTGCTGGAATGAAGGTGTAGAATACATTCTGACGAGTTAATTGGTATTAAAGGGTGGGAAAGGGTATCTTGGTAACCAAAGGTGAGTTATTTAGTAATACAGAATTAATTAAACCCCACTGCAAATTTTGTTCACTTGCTTCAGTGTTAAAACACCGAATAACAGCTTGCATACATTTTACGCTCCCAAATTACAGTTGCTGGGTATTAATTTTATTTGAATGTCGGGAAACTACATATGAATACTATAGGGAAATTATTTCAGTCTTGATTAGAATCCCTGGGACAAAATTATATTGTGATGCCTGTGCAAGCTTTTTTATATAAAAGATAATTTATAGATTTGTAATACGTTGGTTTGGGGTATAAATATTATTTTCTGGAGATTTCAAATGAAGACAATAGGCAGACTATTCAGAGTAGGGTTGCCATATTTAAAAAAGTAAAATCCCTGACACCTACAAAGCTGCTGACCTTTTTTTTTAGGAATGCCCCCAAAATTGTTGAGCTTTCTTTTTAGGAACAAACCTCCAACCCCCCCCCCAACATGTCAGGAATTTTCCTGGCGTATGGCAAGCTTAATTCAGAGGGTTTTTCTGACATAAAGTAAGGTCTGTATGCCCTACAGATATATTAACATTTCTAAACGCTGGCTTCATTTTAACAAAATTTACAGAGAGGGCTCGTTGTTGGAAGCTGTAAAGAAGCAAAATTTTGTGATGAAGATCACTGATGGGCATTCAGGTGTCGTTTGCGATATTTTATTCAAATACTCTCTTGACAGTTACCATGGGGTGGGGTGGGTGGAGGAGATATTGTGAGGTGGATAGGTTCATTTTCTGTTGGCTAGATTTGTGTGTTAGAAGATAAGAACATCCCACAAAGACACAGATGTTGGGGGCAGTAGGACTCGTCATATCAATTGGCAGGAATCAAAGGTGGAACAAGTGATGTTATGCTCAGGTCCTGCTTGGGGATTTCCCAAAGGTTCATTTTTTTTTTTTGTCCACTGTGAGAATAGGATCCTGGCCTAATACTGCTTTGGTCTGATTCAACAGGACTCTTGTTATGCTTTTAAGGACATTCTGTAGTGTCAACTTAGAGCATCCTTATGACATGAAATACAATCAAAACTACTTTTTTATTAAAAAAAAAAATCCCTGAGCATGTTTCTCCACTCCATAAGCGAGTCCAAATACATTAGGCCTTGGGGGAGGAAGCAATATATAACCATATGCTGAGGATCCTGGCAGCTCTCTTCTGCCTTCTGCCTACACTTCATTCTCTAGCTCATGGGACTGCCATTTCTACAAGATCCAGTTTTTGGTTGTCTAGGGAACCATGTCAACATCACTCCGAACTGCTTGTGCGTCAGAGAAGGGCAGAGTGTTTTCTGTGGTTACCTGGCAACTTCGGGGGGTTTCCTGTTCCCAGAGCATGGTCAGAGCTAAACACACTTGATGTACTGCAGTTGCCTGCTCAGCCTAAGTCAGTATAGGTGTAAGTACCTGGACTGAAGACCATTGGGGAACCCCCATGCACTCTACCTTTCAGGTCTGTGATGGAAGAATGGTGGAATATCAATGAACTTTTCACCAGTTTCCTGGATGTATCTGATGAGAATCAAGCTGTGTGAAAGCCATCACAAGCTTAACAGGAGTCAACACTGTGATGCAGAAAACAAACAAACAAAATTATAAGATAATGGAATTCTGGGCTGCATCAACAGATGTACAGTATCCAGATCAATGAGTGTAATTGTATTACTCTATCCTGCCCTGGTCAGACCCCACCTGAATTCCACAGTCCACTTTTGGGCACCACAGCTGAATAATGATATTGACAAGCTGGAATGTGTTTAGAGAAGGGAAACCAAGATGATTAAGGGTCTGGGAACCAAGCCTTGTGAGGAACGGTTGAAGAAGCTGGGTATATTTTGCATGGAGAAGAGACGACTGAGAGGTGATACTTTAGCCATCTTCAAATATCTCAAGGGACGTCACACATGGAAGAGGGAACAAGCTTGTTTTCTCCTGCTCTGGAGGGCAGGTCTGAAAACAAAGGAATCAAATGACAAGAAAGAAGATTCCGACTAAGCATTAGGAAGAGCTTTCTGACGGCAAGAGCTGTTTGACAGTGGAAGGGACTACCTTGGGAGGTGGTAGACTCTCCTTCATTGGACATTCTTAAGTAGAGGTTGGATGGCCATCTGTCATGGATGCTTTAGTTGAGGTTCCTACACTGTGGGGTTATGGACTAGATGACCTTTGTGGCTTCTTCCAACTCTGCAATTGTATGATTCTGTGATTCTAATAACTTAGCAGCTAGGAATCACATCCATTGATCTGCCTGTTTTGGATTCTGGCCCTGCCCATCAATGGCATGTGGCCTCTGCATGGTTGCTGAGGTAGAAATCAGTGATGCCAGCAACATGTATGATGCCATGAAACTAGTATCAACCAAATAAGGGGAAACCTAATCCTGATCCTAAACCTAATCTGAAGAAGTGTGCATGCACACGAAAGCTCATACCAAGAACAAACTCAGTTGGTCTCTAAGGTGCTACTGGAAAGAATTTTCTATTTTGTTTCTAATCCTGATGGTTAGAGTGTAAAACAATTCCAGATAAGGTACATGGAGGGCTCTGCACACATAGTAAACATGGGCTGAAGTTGCATTTCAAGGACTGTGGTTGGATGAGAGATGGTGGAGTAATGCTGTTTCACAAAGTGGCTGGCCAGAGAATAATAATGATGGTATTATTATTTATATGCTGCCGATCTGACTGGGGTTGCCCGAGTGACTCTGGGTGGCTCCCAACAGAATATTAAAAACACAATTAAAACCTCAAGCATTGAAAACTTCCCTCTACTGGGCCGCCTTTGGATGTCTCCTAGAAGTCAGATTGTTGTTTGTCTCTTTGACATCTGATGGTAGCGTTGAAACAGCCAAGTTGACCAAAATTTGCCTATATAGTTGTGACCTAATGCAAGGCTTTTGCAGACTCATTGGACTCTGTCCTGCAATGCATTACTGAATAAAGTTTGACTGATTGAGAAATTGGTGTGAGCCGCCATACTTTAACCCAAGGTGTATTTCCCCCACGTTGCCCAAAATGAAATTTGGCCTGTGGAGTGAAGGAGGGTCCCTACCCCTCTTGTGAGCTGAAGCTATGGCTGCTGTTTTAGCATCCATGGCTATCTGGGCATGGACACAACCTGCTGCCTATAGCTCCATTATTTCCAGAAATCCATGTTCAGCTCTGATCAGAGTAAAGAATGAGTTAATGGGGGGGGCTGTTTAAAGAGCTCACCCAGCTGGCTTTTGACAGCTCCTTTGGCCATTACCTCCTGGCTTGAAGGTGCAGGAAAGACAAGCTGACCCCCCCCCGGGGGGGCAAGGATAGAGCTTTTAAAGGAAATTATTGCTTGAAGATGAGTCAGCAGGATACTTTGTAGCATTTGCCACCTTCGTGGCAAATCTATCATTTAAGGTCTTCTGGAATGGCTGGAGGAGAAGACATGGTTGTTGTTCTTTTTAGGGGGGACTTTGAGTAGTGATCTGAGACCTACAGAAAGGAATGGAGGTCTCCAAAGGCAGCCTGCAATCCATTCATTTATCGGGGCTTGCTTTTAAGAGGTTTTAAATGAGCGCACTGGAAAATGTCACTGAGAAGTGTTGCCGTTTCTATACACACAGCATTAATTGCATAGATTCAATCCCATTAAGTACAATTATTTCATTTATACGTTTGCATATTTTATAGCGGCATTCAACTGCCTGATATTTGAAGCGCACCACTTTCCCCGCTTTGAATTAAAATTAAAGCCAGATTTCCTCCTCATGAGCCTTAAGGCTCACATATAGTGTGTGCAAATATAACCCGGTTTGATTTTGGGGGAAGCCACCTGCTGTATATCTGCATGAGTCACTGTTCTGTTCTGATGTGGGTTGGAAAGAGGCAATCTCAGGACAATTCATTCATGCACAGATGCAACAGGGAGCCTATGTTTTGGGGGCAACAATTGTGCTGTGTCTCTGATCCTGTCACCCCCAACAGAGGTTTACCCGTCCCAAGCAGTGGCAAACCTATGGATATTGTCAGAGTCACTGTGGGCAGCCCCTGCTGTGGGAGGGGTTATTAACTGGGCTGTGATTACCCTTTCCTCAATCTGAGACCACACCTGAGATTTCAGACTGACCCAAATCTCACAGCCCTACCATAAGATAGAGTCAGGAAACAGCCCCAGGTGGCAGATACCAGGTAGCCTCCCCTGGTTTACCTCTTGAGGCCCACCCCCAGCCATTCCCTTCAGTTGCCCCACATCTTCTCCTTGTCACCTTAATCTGGCCTGCTGCCTCATGTGCAGAGGGAGATGTGTTTATTTGTAAAACGTATATCCTGCTGTTCATCATAAATCAATCCCAGGGCAAGCTGCAACATACAGAAACGTAACACCAATCAATACACCCATTCTGAAACAATTGGTCATAAAATTCAGCGCATAACCAGCTTCCATCTGTCAGTCTGAACACCTTAGTTCATATTATTCATTCACTCAAAAGCCAGGCAGGGAAGAAATGTTTTCAGCTGGTGCCAGGAAAGGGCTGTAGTTGGCACAAGCCTCGCTTCAAGAGGAAAGATGTTTCATAGCCAGGATGCCACTGCCGAGAAGACCCTATCATAAGTTCCAGCAGCCCAGCTTCATGCAGTGATGATATAACCCATAGGGTGTCCATAGCAGATCTCATGTCACCACCAGTACAATATAGGGGATGTATTATTTCAGGTAACTGAAATCTAAGCAACTTGGGACTTCATATAACATCTTAAATTGGGCTCAGTAGCAAACAGGCAGCCAGGGCGAATTTTTAAGGACTAGTGTCATACTCTATAGTCTATTATAGTCACTCTTCCAGCTGCATTTTGAACTTTTGTTGTTGTTCAGTCATCCAGTCATGTCCAACTCTTCTTGACCCCATGGACCAAAGCATGCCAGGCACCCCTATCCTCCACTGCCTCCCACAGTTTGGCCAAACTCATGCCAGTCACTTCGAGAACACTGTCCAACCATCTCATCCTCTGTCGTCCCCTTCTCCTTGTGCCCTCCATCTTTCCCAACATCAGGGTCTTTTCCAGGGAGTCTTCTCTTCTCATGAGGTGGCCAAAGTACTGGAGCCTCAACTTCAGGATCTGCCCTTCCAGTGAGCACTCAGGGCTGATTTCTTTAAGGATGGATAAGTTTGATCTTTTTGCAGTCCATGGGACTCTCAAGAGTCTCAAGAGCATTTTGAACTACGTAGCTGAAATATTCAAGCTTCCGCCAACTGCAGCCCAACACAGTAGTCTAAGTGTGAGGTTACAAGGGGCATGTGTTGCTGTGGTCAGATTATCTCCATCCAGAAATGTCCAGAGCTGGTGAAACAGATAAAGTGTCTCTGTTTCATTGAGGCCACTTGGACTTCTAGAAGCAACCTTTGATGATGCATGTGATCCTTCAGGGAAGGCGGAGGGTGCAACCGCACCCAGAGTTATTTAATTCTCACACCTGAGACTCACCAATCCACAGCACCTCCATCTTATTGGGTTTCAGCTTCTGTCTGTTCATCTATCGCTAGAGATTCATTAAGCCAGCTCCACCCAAGTCCCATGGAAAGAAGAAACACAGCTATCCTATGTTGAAGAGTCAGCTGCCAGCCCCATCAGTTTCTCCATGTGGAATGGAAAGGGGGCACTACCTTAGCATTTGGTTCAGGCAGGAAAATGACTTGGGCTAGCCCTGATCCTTCTCAACTTCTGATGTAACTCTTGTCCTCCACTCGCCTGTACTTAAAAGTCTTTCACAAGGCAGCAATTGGGAATAACAGGATGGGCAGAGGAGCAAGAAGGTACACTTTCCCTAATACTTTATTCTCACTTCAGTAAAAAGCTCTCCGCAAAAAACACTGCGGCAAAAATGTGATAAGGAATACTCTCCATTTAGACAGGCTACCCACGTCTGACTTTCAGAGAATCGCTTCTATCTACAAAGAGCATTGCAGAAACAAAGACCCCTATAGCATTACTTTCCTCCTCAAAGGGAGGCAAGGGATACTGAGAACATTTCAGGATGGGCATCATGTGTTGGACGAGCATCCATTAAGATCTGCGGTGAGGGGCCCTTTCTCCCCATACTTTATCTAGAAGTTCAAATGAATGAAGCTTTTCAGTCTGAAACCATTGTGTTCTCTTAGACTAGGACAGAAATTAGAAATTGTGTTTTGATTCTTAGATGCCTATGTCTGGGGGTGTCCTCTGATTTCAGGGGCAACCCACCACTCTCCAAACCAGTGCCAAGTGAAGAAGAAGAAGAAGAAGAGGAGGAGGAGGAGTTTGGATTTGATATCCTGCTTTACGAGACTACCACTCTTAACCACTTGAAGAGCATGGAGGCTCAAATTTATAGGACAGGTCAGTTTATTTGCCTGCCTAGTTCAACACTGTTCACTTTGACAGGTAGAAGCTCCTCATGGTCTCAAGCAAAGGTCTTTAAACATCACCTGCTCCTTCAGGGTGGGGAAGCAGTGGCCCTCCAAATGTTGTTGGACTTTAACTCTCATCATCCCTAGCCAGGATGGCCAATGGTCCACAGATGATGTGAGTCATCAGAAGGTAAACAGCTTCTCCACCCTTGTGCTACTGATTGCTCTTCAAAGAAAACCCTGGAGAAATCAGTGATCAAACTTGGGACTTTCTGTATACAAAGCATGGTCCTCTACCACTAAGTTGGATTCTCTCACTTCTGTATACTCTTACAAAGAATGCTAATTACTGACTATTGCTTTGGTTCAGAAGGGAGGGAGGGAGGCACTTCTAGTTGAAAATTTCTGGTGGAGGTGAACATTTGAATGTTCACCCCAATATTCATCCCACTGGATTCAGTGAGGATGGAGAACGTCTACTTCCAAGAGTGCATGTGGTGGCTACAGTTCTTGTTCATCTTCTCTGCAGAATGTTCAATGGGATATGAGACTGCAGTAGGGCAAGGAAGTATATTGCCCTGATGGCCCAAGGAAGAGGTCCATGTAGCAGAAAGATAAGAACATAAAAACAACCCAGCTGGATATGTCCAGAAGCCTGTCTAGACCATTCTGTTCATACAGTGACTAACCCCTCTAGAAACTCTACAAACAGGGCATGAGTACAATACAACTCTCCCTACACTTTGAAAGCACCATGGGTCAATAAGAAACTATATGATCAAGGGTCTGGAAACCAGGCCTTATGAGGAGCTGTTGAAGGAGCTGGGTATGTTTAGCCTGGAAAAGAGATGATTGAGATGAGATACGACAGCCATCTTCAAATATCTAAAAGGTTGTCACATGGAAGATGAAGCAAGCTTATTTTCTCCTACTCTGGAGGGTAGGACTCGAACTAATGGATTCAAGTTTCAAGAACAGAGATTCCGACTAAACACCAGGAAGAACGTTCTGACAGAGCTGTTCTACAGTGGAAGAGCTGTTCTACAGTGGAACAGATTCCCTTGGGAGGTTGTGGACTCCCTTTCCTTGGAGGTTTCTCAGCAGAATTTGGATGGCTTTCTGTTATGGATGCTCTAGTTGAGTTTCCTGCATCGAAGGGGGTTGGACTAGATGACCCTTGGGGGTGCCTTTCAGCTCCATGATTCTACATGGGCATCACCAGTTCTTCTTTGAATAGGCGTTCAAGTGAAGGTTTGTGGTCAGCAGCTTCCACACTCTTGATCCTAGCTGCTCCATAGATTTCGGTCAGGGAACCTCCTTGCGAAACCTCAAAGTTTTTGAGTTTGGTGGTGTGTGGTATCACTCTGCCTAAAAATAGTCCTAATTGGCACTTAAAAAAAGAAGCAAAAATAAAAATAAAAATTTGCCTGTACATTTCAGAAATCTACCTATAGATTACATGCATTTTTATTTTTGTTTTTTGTTTTGCAGAGGTGCCCACCAGGAGCTCTGCAATCTCCCGAGAGGAACTGAGCGTCTCAGAGAATTTATTTTTACACTGGAATAGCTAAAGGTGAGCTTAGTCTGAACGCCTACACACAGGCAGGCTCACATTTTCCAAGTAGGGGGAGAAAAATGGAGAAAGGAATAGGTTTTTAATTTGCTCAAATGAAAAGCTTGAAATTACCACCTACAGGCAGGATGGTGTTTTAAATCTCTCCTAAGGAGCTGATGGGAGTGAGACCCTTTGATTGCCATCAGTATCATTACACCCACTTGTTAGCGTGTGTGTGGGGGTGCTGAATGTTAGAACTTGATGGGAGAGGAAGAAGGAAACCTGATATCATAACTGAGTGGTTGTGCAAAAGCCCCCGGACACGGTTTGCCAGCCTTAGCAAAGCTGCAATAAACAATGGTTTTCTCTAGTTTTGTCGTTGAAAGTATAAAACAAATTCCAGTTATGATTGTTAACTCCAGGACAAGGCCCTGTTTCGTTTCAAGACAATTGTGTCATTTCTATCAAGACAATTTGCACCTTATAAATGTTAGTTAAGGTGTGATCTACTGCACAGGTGCAAACAGAGCTAGCTAGCCAGACACATTCGGTACACTTTGACCATAAAACTAAGAAATGATAGTTAAGCTGCCTCTGTTTGCTACATGAATTGCTATATTATTTACTATAATTTGTTATGTGTATTCTCTCATATAGACATGATAAAACATGTCGAAATGCTTGTTGCACAATTGTCTTGATGTTGTTGTTGTTCAGTCGTTCAGTCGTGTCCGACTCTTCGTGACCCCATGGACCAGAGCACGCAAGGCACGCCTATCCTTCACTGCCTCTCGCAGTTTGGCCAAACTCATGTTAGTTCGTTCTCGAAGCTACTAACATTGTCTTGATAGAAATGGCTAAATAGATAATAATGTCAGAAGATATAAATTTAATTTGAGATTATTTATTATTCCAGCTGATGAAGAATAAACGAAACAGGGCCTTGTCCTGGAGTTAACAATCGTCGTAACTGGAATTTGTTTTATACTTTCAACAACAAAAATAGAGAAAACCATTGTTTATTGCCGTCCTGGCCTGAGTCCTTGAAGCCTTAGCAAAGCTGGCTTCTCCCCACTCCCTTCGAAACCCCTGAGAATCTTCTCCTTGACAGAATTGTCTGGGGATATTGTTTAGGTAAGTTACAGCAATGGCTCAAGTCCCAGGTCTTGTCAACTTTGTTCTCTCCAGTAAGATGCGTCACCAGATAGAGCATCAGTGTTGTGATGGAGACGTTAAAAACGGTTCTTTCTTTCTTTTTTTTTAACAGAATTTATTAGCATTTTCATACAGAAAAAAAACACAAACCCGACCCCACACCTACAAATATAAAAACAAATACAAATACACATAATGCCAGGATTTTTCTTCTTAATTATATGCCTTACAAAAAAAATTTCTACTTTCAAATCTTGACGCTTGACTTCCCCCGCCTTTTCACCTTCGGTTTTAAATCAATATACTTAGTTCCTTAACAACTTCAGTCTATAAAAATTTAGTTTTACTTAAAAATATCACAATTATCTTAATTTTACTATTATAACCTAAATCATAATCAAATATTCTTATAACTAAACTTATTTCTTCTATCCTTTAACATGCTGCTTTTAACTTAAAGTTCAATATCTCCTTTCTTACTTAAAATAAACTTATGCTTAACAGACTTCACACACCGATTTCGGATACCATGACAGACCATTTAAATTGTAAAATTAATACTTCAACCCACTCCCCTCCTGTCCATTGTCTTTTCCTGTCTTTCACCAGAACTGGCTCTCCAATAATCTCCTTCCAGACGTCCACAAATCCAGGCTGCATTCACATCAAACCTTGCATCGAGCTTCAGGGTGTTCAAAATTCTCCTTCTGGGCTCCTCCGTTTCTTCTCGCCATTCTTGTTCTTGTAAAAATCTTAATTCCATGTCCCTCGACACCAAGCTGCCACCTCGGCGTCTGGATCTTATAAATTTTCCCGTCCTGGGGCTGCCACCCCCAGAAATCGGTTCCTGTTTCCGGAGTTGCCCAAACATTTCCAAAAGATTTTCCAATCACCCCTTCCAGCTCTTTGCACAAACTTGATTCCTTTTGATCAATCTTTTTCCAAGCCTCCTCTGTGGAACGTAAATTCCCTTCACTTACAATTCCACACAAAGCTTGTAGTTTACGATTTATCAGTTCCAGCCTCAAGACAGTAAGCCTTTCCACATCTTGTAAGTCACGGTTCAGCGATAATGCAATCACAAAGTCCAGCATTTTCAGAGGGAGAGTGAGTATCAAATTTCAGTTCCTGTCTCTTCCTCCCTTTGTTTCAATTTTTTCCCACGTCAGTCCCGGTCGCCATTTCTCCGATGCCGGGGTGTAAAGACCAAAACTTCAAAAGGAGATATTTTATTCCCAGTTAACCCCCAAAGGGGATCTCTGCAGTCTCAGTTTTAAAATTCCCAATGCTTTCTATCGATTATAGTAGCAGCAGTCACTTAAAGAGTTAATTTCTTTTCATCTCCGAAGGGAGGGAGGCGGGCTGCCTTTCTTCTTTCCCCCAGATCGTTCCAAGAATACAAAGAGTCATTCAAATACTCACAGTCACTGGGTTCTTATCAGCTCATTAAAGACAGGTAGAACTTAGACGCTCATCAAAGGCTTTGTCGCCGCATTTACATCCCGGTTGGGGCATGTCCCCTATAGCCCGGCTCCGTCGTCCCTTCACCCCCACTCCCCCTTTACAGGGGGAGCGGGGGAAGGGTTCGGAGCCACAATGGGCACAGCCGGGGAGCCCAGGGTGCGGGACGCTCTTCCCGCACCCCAACCGGAGCCCCGCTTTGCGGTAGCAGGGCTCCTAACCCCCGGGATGGACTGAGTGCTTCGCAGCCGAAGCAGCTCACGGCCACCATTCAATGGCGTTGCCGCCGGAAGTCAAAAACGGTTCTGATGTTTTGTTGTACTGTAGTACCTGGATGTGAAGGACCACTGACCGCTGCCCCATGTGGCAAGCTGCAGCACTGCAGTTTCTCAGTGTTCTGAGGCATGGCTGACCACTGCCCCGTGTGGCAAAGCTTCAGCACAGCAGTTTCTCTGATTGATGTCCCCCGTGGAGCTTCTCAGTGAATAAAGTTCTGGACCATGGGTAGGCAAACTAAGGCCCGGGGGGCAGATCTGGCCCAATCGCCTTCTAAATCCAGCCTGCGGATGGTCCGGGAATCAGCGTTTTTTTAAATGAGCAGAATGTATGCTTTTATTTAAAATGCATCTCTGGGTAATTTTGAGGCATAGGAATTCGTTCTCCCCCCCCAAAAAAAAATATAGTCCAGCCCCCCACAAGGTCTGCGGGATAGTGGACTGGTCCCCTGCTGAAAAAGTTTTCTGACTCCTGTTCTGGACTGACCACTCAGGCTGACCACTGGTTGTTCCAGAGCAGGCAGGAGTATATGAGAGCTTCCTGACTCAACTGAATTTTACATGAGTTCTGGTGTCCCTTGTGTTTCTAATCTTACTCTTTCATTATAACTCCTGGCTAGTTTCCTGGTGCTGCCTTCTGAATAGGGGTAAAGGTAAAGGTAAAGGGACCCCTGACAGTTAGGTCCAGTTGCGGACGACTCTGGGGTTGTGGCGCTCATCTCGCTTTACTGGCCGAGGGAGCCGGCGTACAGCTTCCGGGTCATGTGGCCAGCATGACTAAGCCGCTTCTGGCAAACCAGAGCAGTGCACAGAAACGCCGTTTACCTTCCCCTCCAGAACGGTACTTACAGTGGTACTTCGGGTTACATACACTTCAGGTTACATACGCTTCAGGTTACATACTCCGCTAACCCAGAAATAACGCTTCAGGTTAAGAACTTTGCTTCAGGATAAGAACAGAAATCGTGCTCTGGCGGCGCAGCAGCAGCGGGAGGTCCCATTAGCTAAAGTGGTGCTTCAGGTTAAGAACAGTTTCAGGTTAAGAACGGACCTCCAGAACGAATTAAGTACGTAACCAGAGGTACCACTGTATTTATCTATTTGCAGTTACAGGTGGGTAACCATGTTGGTCTGCCATAGTCGAAACAAAATAGGAGCCAACTGAGTTTGTTCTTGGTATGAGCTGAGTTTGTTCCCGTCGTGGAAGGATGCACACGAAAGCTCAAAACAAACGTTGGTCTCTAAGACCTTCACTTTGATGCTAGGCAGGAGCTGGGACCTCACCCCGTCGTGGGGATTCAAACCGCCGACCTTCCGATCGGCAAGCCCTAGGATCTGTGGTTTAGACCACAGCGCCACCTGCATCCCTCTGAATAGGGGTAGAAGACACCAAAAACATCACTGGAGACTTCAGCTCTGCTGAAACAAGTCTGTAAAAGCTGTAAAAAAGGCTATTTCATACATTCAACAGGGTGAAAGCGGAAAACGAACACCTCTATATAACTTTAAGTAGAGCACATTCTCAGGCTCCTGAGGACGTCACATGCACCAGAGCTAATTTTAGAACCTGGAGCACTATGGGAATTGTAGTTCATACAGCGACCTCCAATCGCCTGATCTGAAAGACAACATCCTCGATGTGAAAATGGCTTTTTTTTCCAAAAGGGAGCTGTGGGAGGAGCTCTTCGGAAAGAAAGCTTTGCATAATCCAACGGGACCATTGTGAAAATCCAAATCTGCTCTACTCAGAAGCACCTCCACTGGGTTGCAAAACCTAATACAAAATTATGTTTTCGCCCGAGGTCTTCAGCTGAGCCTCATACTGTATTATAGGTTGTTCCTTAATTAGCTATTCAAACACACTACACAGGGTTTTTATTCCCCCTCCAGCTCCCCTCTCACATGCCTCTTAATATCATTTCACTTATGAATCTCAAAGCCTGCCCGGGAAGGCCTTGTTAATGGAAATGAATCAGCCAATTAAATGAGCTTAACACAGTGTTATGGCTGGGAGTGGAAATTGAGGGGAACGCAAAGAACCTTTCCTCCCCACCCTTCCTGGGGAAATGGGGGTAGGGGCAAAGCCTTTTGGGAAACAAACATTCTAGACCTCATGAACAGAATGGGCCCATTGCATGGAACCAGTGGAGATGATAGGCTTAAGTGCCAAACACGTAAAGGGGGTGCCCAGGAGCAGGGGCATATCAGCACTGAGGAAAAGTTGGCAAGAGGCATTTAGTTAATGCCTTTATGACCCTCCTACATGGAAAAGGCCACTGATTCAGGAATCTAGCAGGGGGAAAGGCAAGTTGCAAGTGTGTGTTCCAGCCACAAGATTCAACTCATATAAGCATAGAATTGCAGAGTTGGAAGGAACCAAAATGAGCACCTAGTCCAACCGCCTGCAATGCAGGAGTCACAGCTAAAGAATCCCAGACAGTCGGGCACCCAAGCACTGTTTAAAAATGTCCAATGAAGGGGAGGCCACCATCTTCCCAGGTAATGCTGAGAACAAGACATCTCTTTTGGAGATGTAAGTGTTCCCCCCCTTCCCTCCGTCCATCTCCGTTTCTCACCTACACACCCACACACCCAATCCAGAAGAGTAAAGGAATCTCAGAGCAGTGGCCTGGAGAGCCAGAATGGCCTTGCAACATTTTCAAGGGCTGGATGACACCAGTGGCATAGCGTGGGTTGCCAGCACCCAGGGCCATTTGGAGGGGATGTGTGGGAGGGAGGGAAACAGGCGGAGTACGCATGTACTCAACTGCCTAATGGCGTCCACATCACCCAGGAGATTGCAGAATCAGAAATTAGAGCCATTCTGTTGTCTGGATAAGAAACTTCCTGGTTCATATGGAGAAGCCATTTTATATGAAGCCTAGCAATGAAAGTGCGCAGCTGTATTGTGGCAGCACCAGATGTTGAAACTTTGCACCCCTAATAATTTTGCTCCCGGGGCAACGGCCCTTGTGGCCCCCTCCATGCTATGCCGCTGGATGACACTGAGGACTGACCACATGAAATTAGGCTGAGAACCACTGGTTCCTCAGCCATATAATATGTCACATGCTATGAGATTGCAACAGCCGCATTCACTTAGGTCACTGATGGCCAAACTTGGCCCTCCAGCTGTTTTGGGACCACAATTCCCATCATCCCTGGCCACTGGTCCTGTTGGCTATGGATGATGGGAGCTGTAGTCCAAAAACGTCAGTGACTTAGGTGAATCAGTTCATGTGCAATCTACCCCCCCATCTTATACTTGCACCTAGTAACCATAAGACAGTGCAGGGCTAACTTTATGGTTGCTGGGCAAGGGGCGGGGGACACCATGTTGAAATCTCAGTGGACAATGGTGCTGCACATCAGGAGAGAGAGGCGAAGGAGAAAGAGCATCACCCTCATGATTGGCACTAATTGGCTAAGTTGCTGGCAGGCTCTCACATAAGGGGATTTGCAGAAACAGCAGCCCCCTCACTGCTGTAGGGGACAATCTGACTGATAATAGCAGGCTGCCTTGGTGAGGAGGGTCTGGGCCTCACCTGAGGAAGAGGAGGGAAAGGACAAATTGCAGTTAAATAATATAACCCCCCCAAAAGCAGAGAATCAAAACACAGTGACAGGGAGAATGGCGCTGCCGGGTTTGCTGTGACTCAGCTGTTTGCGGAAGGCTGAGTCAGCACAGCGTTCCCCCTTTCGCACCCCAATGCATTCTTAACTTTCCCAAACCCAGTTGAAGAAAGTGACACATTTTGTTATGTAAGAGGAGCTTTCTCACCTCCAGGTGCTGCGAATAACGCTGTGTTGAGCTGAGGGAACACTTGTTATGTTCTCTCTCTCCCCCTTCGCCTGCCCCGCAATCTGATTAAAAAATCTCCCAGTGCAAATTTAGTTATTTACACCTGATGCATGTGGCTGAGCTTGAGAAGGGAAATACAGGACAGTTTCCGCTGAACTGGTAGATTCCTCTTTGCCTTCCTGAATGGGCATCTGACCAGTCATAAATGGGTTGGGTGGTTCCTTAATTAACATTTAACAGTGAAATATGTCCATTCTAAAATTAGGAATTGCAGTAAATACTCCAGTTCTTTCCAGAAACTTTGCAGAGTAGTGCACTGTACGGTGTGGCATTGTAAGATCATTTGGGGAGATGCTGCTTGTGGCATTGAAACCTATGGAATTCGTAGAGTGGTGACATGAAAAATGGCATTTTCTGCTGCTGTGCCTCCTCTGTGAAATGGCCTTCCCTCCGCCATGTGACAAGAAGCCCTCAGTTTCTTCAGATGTCTTGAAAAGACTTAAGAACATAAGAAGATCCTGCTAGATCAAGCCAATGGCCCATCCAGCCCACCATCTTGTTCTCGTAGCGGCCAACCAGATGCCTGTGGGAAACCTGCAAGAGCCCTCCCCTCTCCCGCGGTTTTCAGCAATCAGCAGATCAAGGGAAGTAAGAGTACCACTGTATTCTGCTCCTGGTCAGACCTCACCTGGAATACTGTGTCCAGTTCTGGGCACCACAGTTCAAGAAGGATACTGACAAGCTGGAACGTGTCCAGAAGAGGGCAACCAAAATGGTCCAAGGCCTGGAAACGATGCCTTATGAGGAACGGCTTAGGGAGCTGGGTATGTTTAGCCTGGAGAAGAGAAGGTTAAGGGGTGATATGATAGCCATGTTCAAATATATAAAAGGATGTCATATAGAGGAGGGTGAAAGGTTGTTTTCTGCTGCTCCAGAGAAGCGGACACGGGGCAATGGATTCAAACTACAAGAAAGAAGATTCCACCTAAACATTAGGAAGAACTTCCTGACAGTGAGAGCTGTTCGGCAGTGGAATTTGCTGCCAAGGAGTGTGGTGGAGTCTCCTTCTTTGGAGGTCTTTAAGCGGAGGCTTGACAGCCATCTGTCAGGAATGCTTTGATGGTGTTTCCTGCTTGGCAGGGGGTTGGACTGGATGGCCCTTGTGGTCTCTTCCAACTCGAGGATTCTATGATTCTAAGTAGCCATTGATAGCCTTTCCCTTCATGATCTTGTCTAATCCTCCTTTAGAGCCATCCAAGTTGCCCATCACTGCCTCCTGTTCCATAGTTCATGCACTGCCATGAAAAAGTTATTTCTTTTATCTGACCTGAATCTTCCAAGATTCAGCTTCCCTAGACATCCATGACACACACACACACACGGCAGTGCTTCTTTGACTCTATGCTGAAGGAAGGGATCACAAAGGATCATCTAGTCCAGATGGCCATCCAGCCTCTGCTTCAAAACATGCAAGGAAGGAGAGTCCACCACCTCCTGAGGGAGTCCATTGCACCGTCTAACAGCTTTACCCTCAGACAGTTCTTCCTGATACTTAGTCAGAATCTCCTTTTTTGCTCTTTGAATCCATTGGTTCAGGTCCTTCACCCTAGAGCAGCAGAAAACAAGCTTGCTCCATCTTCCGTGTGACAGCCCTTCAGATATTTGAAGATGGCTATCATATTTCCTCTCAGTCTCCTCTTCTCCAGGCTAACCATACCCAGCTGCTTCAACCATTCCTCATAAGGCATCATTTCCAGACCCATAATCATCTTGGTTGCCACATGTTCCAGCCTGTCTACATCCTTCTTAAATGGTGGTGTCCAGAATTGGAGGCAGTATTCCAGGTGTGGTCTGACCACGGCAGAATAGAGTGTTACTATTACTTCCCTTGATCAGAACACTATACTTCTTTGTGGAGTAAACACAGGTGTCGCTGTGGTCTAAACCACTGCGCATCTTGAGCTTGCTGATCAGAAGGTCAGCAGTTCAAATCCCCAATATGGGGTGAGCTCCTGTTGTTCTGTCCCAGCTCCTGCCAACCTAGCAGTTCAAAAGCACGCCAGTGCAAGTAGATAAAGAGGTACCACTGTGGTGGGAAGGTAAAAGGTGTTTTCGTGCACTCTGGCTTCCATCATGGTGTTTATCATGCAGTTTAGTCATGCTGGTCACATGACTGCCTCTGCCTGAAAAGTGAGATGAGCTCGCCTTTGACTGGACTTAACCGTCCGGGGGTCCTTTACCTTTCCCCCTTTCCCCTACTTTACCTTACTTCTTTTTGGGAAGCATGTTTTCAGGACCACAAATGGTGGCACTTTCACACAGACATCCCCAAATATATGTGTCTCTCAGCTCCTGTGTTAACATGGAACGATCCTCCTGAAATTTCTCTGATCCTCTTTAAGAGCTATCTATGTTGGTGGTCATCACTACTATCCTTGAAGACTTTTTAAAAAAGAAGTTCTTCATGACCTCCAAAAAGGACCAACAATGAATGCGGTTATTTGTTCACTTAGCCTTTTGATAGAACAGGTGTCTTCTGAAGCTGTTATGCCAAACGTCTCTTGCTGCTTTTCACCGAGGAAAAAAGAACAGAGACTGTTTGATTAAAAAAAAAAAAGCAGCAACATTATTCCGGAGTCATTTTCTTTGTTACTTAAACGTTTTTCATTTTAATGATCACACAGAAAGGAAAATGTAGCTGTGCTGCATAATTACAGGAGAAGCCGACCCCACTACAGAAAAGATTATTGATTAATTTTATAGCGCTTCTCAGGCTGCAATCCTGGACGCGTTTTCTTGGGGGTGCAAGTGCGTACGGAAGTAAACGGAGCCTCCCGGGAAACACGCATACAATTACACAGCTAATCTGTGGCAGGTGTGGGCAACCTGTGATGTTTCTGGACTAATAAGAGCATATAATGTGCCCTGCTGGATCAGCCCAATGACCCACCTTGTTATATAAATCATACAATTAATTGTTGGCATCCGCCTGTCTGTGAGTCTCCAGGGGTGAAGTCAAACTGCTGGAGACCGGTAACTCATAACTGCTACCTCCTGTGTTATATTTGCTGCATTAGTGACCTCCCTGGAGTACATTTGGTACCGGCTTGGCTGCAGGAGCTGCTGGAAGGAGCCGTAGAAGGCGTCATCTAATAAGAATAACAATAAGATTAGTAATAATAATAATAATAATAATAATAATAATAATAATAATAATAATACAGTGGTCCGTCGACTTACAAAATACTTGACATCTGAATTTTTCGACTTACGAATGAAAAAAGTGGCCGCACGCCAACGAATTTTTCGACATCCAAATGGAAATCTGTTGGCATTTTAGATACGGTTTATTCGACTTACGAATTTTAGATGCGGTTTCGTCGACTTACGAATTTTTCTTTTTACAACTGCTTCAGTGCATTCCTATGGGAAAATCCGCTTTTTCGACTTACGAACTTTTCGACCTACGAATGTGCTTTCAGAATGGATTAAATTCATAAGTCGAGGGACCACTGTAATAATAATCTTCATTTGTCAACGGCAATTCTTGGATATACAGCTGAGACCACATCATGGACCTATTTGGAGACCTCATTTTATTTTAATGAAATTTTGGAAATGCAGCACACATTTTCTGAGTTATATTCAAGGGTGTCCTACTCAGAGCAGACCCACTGAAATGAACAAATGTAAGTTAATCATGTTCATCAGCTTCAATGGGTCTCCTATATGTAGGAGTATTGCTCTGTTTTCAAAGCAGGCCATGATTTATACTTACTTATGGGACGTTGTCAGCTCCTACCCTCCTAAGGTCCATGGAGTCCTTGAAACTCCAGGTCCCCAACCCTTCCTTCCCTTCTCTCTTCTCTTCAGCACCTGATGGGGGCCTAAGTCCAAGAGTTTGGTTACTTCTTTTCATCACCAGACACCACTTTTATTTGATTTTATTTTGCATTTCTGGCCTCTACAGCCTCTCACTGCCCTTTCTCCCTACACAACACCCTTGTCTATTCATTGTTCCTCTGCTTTCTTTGTCACCAACTCAACAATGGAGATTGGGGATCCCCCCAGCCCCCTTTTCTCCTTCCCTTCCCTGCTGCAACTTCCATGGTAGGAGACAGCAATGCTTCTGAACACCAGTTTCTGGAAACCACAGGAGGAGAGAGTTTCCTTTGTGTTCGAATCCTGCTAGTTGTCTTCTCTTTGGGGCACCTGCCTGTCCACCGTGAGAACAGGATGCTGGGCTAGATGGGCCATTGATCTGATCCAACAGGTTCTTCTTACTTTCTTCTGTTTCTGGTCAGCTGTGGGTCTTCAGTGTGGTGTAGTGGTTAAGAGTGGTAGACTCATAATCTGGTGAACCGGGTTCGCTTCCCCGCTCCTCCACATGCAGCTGCTGGGTGACCTTGGGCTAGTCACACTTCTTTGAAGTCTCTCAGCCCCACTCACCTCACAGAGTGTTTGTTGTGGGGGAGGAAGGGAAAGGAGAATGTTAGCCGCTTTGAGACTCCTTCGGGTAGTGATAAAGCGGGATATCAAATCCAAACTCCTCCTCCTCCTCCTCCTTCTTCTTCTTCTTCTTCTTCTTCTTCTTCTTCTTCTTCTTCTTCTCTTCTCCTCCTCCTCCTCCTCCTCCTCCTCCTCCTCCTCGGGCTGCATCAGCACTAATTGGAATCAAACACAGTTGCCTATCTGAAGGACATGATGAACATTCAGTTCAACCAGAGCATCCATTCAGGCCAAATATTTATTGCTATTTACCATTGTGGTACATTGGAGAGGATGGATGGTGTACTGTAAAACAAAGAGACGGCTTCATAAATTTCATTAATCCAGATGTCCTTCTTCTGCTAAGTTACAAAACTGTTTAGCTTCTGATTTACTGGGCATGCCATAAATAAAATTATTCTGTCTCTCCATATTGGTTAGCCATATTGCTCCTGATAAAATTAAAACAAATGATGCCTCTAAAAATCAGCATATTCTATAAATGGCTGTTCAAAGGTTGGATTGAACGAGCATCAAACTTATTGATGCTCATAATAAAGCCAACATGAATTGTGGTGGGGACCAAGAGTTAAAAATAAACCATTTTTACTATGGGATAAGCCACAGGGGTTTGGAACTTCAGGTCTGGGGGTCAAATGCAGTCTCCCAGGCTTCTGTATCTAAGACTCCGGACTCTGACTGAAGCAGGGGTGCTAACTTGAATAAAATATTGGAGGTTTCAGGCAAGCCCCACCTCGCATAAATGACCACATGACGTGGTGCAAACACACCATTTGAAGAGTCGTCAACAGGTTTTCCACACCTATCAGCTGATCACCCATTCCCAACACCCTTCTGAGTAATACCCCTCCCCACTCCCTCACTATATTTAAGAGTCTGGTGACTTCCGTTTCAGTGTATCTGAAGAAGTGTGCATGCACACGAAAGCTCATACCAAGAACAAACTTAGTTGGTCTCTAAGGTGCTACTGGAAGGAATTTTTTATTTTATTTTGTAAAAGAGAGAATAGTTCATCTGCTCTGTATTCCATTGCATTTCTATTGGAACAAGACCTAATTATTTCTAAATTGACACCTGTACAAATAAAGACTATATCTCTTCTCTTCTTTTTGGCGATCACTCATAGCCGAGTAAGATTGTCTTCCATAAACACGGTTTTAACAGTGAGTCCGTAAGTGACTGTGGAGGCCAATTCTGGATCCACATATCCTTCCACAGTGGGGACATTGGTTTCCAGGCTGGAGTTGATCACAGTGTTGATTTGCCAAGTGTGCCAGTGCGGTATAGTGGTTAAGAGTGGTAGACTCATAATCTGGGGAACCGGGTTCGCGTCTCTGCTCCTCCACATGCAGCTGCTGGGTGACCTTGGGCTAGTCACACTTCTCTGAAGTCTCTCAGCCCCACTCACCTCACAGAGTGTTTGTTGTGGGGGAGGAAGGGAAAGGAGAATGTTAGCCGCTTTGAGACTCCTTTGGGTAGTGATAAAGCGGGATATCAAATCCAAACTTTTCTTCTCTTCTTCTTCTTCTTCTTAGCATGTTTCTCCCTTGCATCCTGAGTTCGAGTATCTTCAAAGCCCATGACACCTTTAGTAAAGGCTGTTCTCCAATTGGAGCGCTCGCAGGCCAGTGTTTCCCAATTGTTGGTGTTTCTATTACAATTTTTTAAAAAATTGACACCTGCACAAATGAAGAATAAATACTAACATAGCTTTACATATGTAAATTCAGTCCTAACGCTTTGTGAAATTTGAGTTTTAAAGAAATGTCTGTGCTATTTCCAGTAGACTTCCATTCATATTGATGCTATTTGGGTCACTTTAGTTTAGATTTCCCCAGTGCTGGTGACTCAAGTCCTGCCAACTAATTGGATTCTGATTATAGTTTCCTAATTTACAGAATAGAATCGAGTTCATTTGAGTTGAATGACCCCACTAGGGAGTTTTGGAAACCTCTTGGCTGTGGCTGTGACAAGCATCATGGGCGAAGTTCCTAGTCCTCATGCATTTGGAGAAAGATTGAGGAATCAGCAGTGTTTAAAATGAACATATGTCTCCCTGCTCTCTTTAAACTGCTGCTGTGCCCTTCAAGGAGGGAGGGAGGGGGGGTTGGACTTGTCCCAAAACAACCTGCCCACTCCTTACAAAAAGAAGAGGAGCCCTTTTCTGTAATCCACCAGGGATGGGAGATGGATGATTATAGTAAAAAAAATAAGTTCTTTCAATTGCAGGTAAATAATTTTCATTTCAACTGACTTTTGCTGGCTATGGTCATGTTTACTTTTGATCTCTGCCATTGTGGCTTTTGAATAGATTTTGTTTTGCATTTTATCTGTTGTGCATTTTATATGTGTGTATTGTTTTATTCTTTGAATTTTAACATTCATTTATTGTAGCATGATCTTAAATTGTTGTAAGCTGCTCTGAGTCATCATGGGCACCAGAAGGGTGCCATGGATTTTTTTTTTTTAATATGAATGAAGGAAATAAATAAAAATATTCCTGGTCCATGTCAACGTGTTCATTCATAAATCTGCCAATCCAGTTTATAATTTGATCTGCCAGGTTATATATATATAATAAATCCACACAAAAATGCACATCTACTCTAAATATACATTTATGAATGCAAACTGTGCTTTTAAAGGTGTGTTTTTATCTCAGAGCACACATTCATAACCATTTTGTGTACTAAAATATGCTTTTAAAGATCTATTTTCATACGTTTGTTGAGGAGAGAATTGCATTGCAGAATTTGGAGGCATGTTAAATCTGAAGGATAATTATGTTTTGATTGCTACGTGAGACAAGGAGGTGCAAATCAGGTCAGTTTGCCATCAGATTTGCAAAGAACAAACTCCTCAGGCATCCCTAGGATGCTTGCACGCTATTTAAACACTGCAAAGAAAAACCATCTTGATATGATTGCACTGTTAGGAGTTTGAGGGGTCAGTCTGGAAGATGCATCGAGTCCCTTCCCTGGTCCGGTGCCCAGTGAGGGTTGGAATCTAATAGGAGAGGTAAGTCTGGTCAGAGAACTTCCTTTGCAAGACAATGGCCATACCTGGCCACATAGGTGTCCTCATCAGCATCCCAAAAGGAAGAACTAGGCTGCAGGAGCTACAGCTAATTGATGGTGCCCTCCACATCATGGGATGGCCCCTAGAGAACAATAGCTAGGGTCATATGGGAGCGAGCTGGGAACATGTGGGAAGCTGGAGAATCATGGAATTGTAGATTTCGAAGGGATCCTGAGGACCATCTATGAAGTGTAAGGATTAAAGACGTCTCTCGCAATCCCCATGCCTACTTTGTTGGCACGGCAATTGTAGGAAGCCACTCCCCAAATCTGACTCAATGGGTTCAGATGCGTAATTCTGAACTGTAGCTGTTTCTTGTATATATGTAATAGAATCATAGAGTTGGAAGAGACCACATAGCAAAGACTGTAAATACCAAGCTGACTGTACCAGGATGTTACTGTGAAGGGAAAACGCCACCTTTACAGCAGAGCAATGTGTTGGCACCAGATTGGCTGCCATTGTTGCTGGAAGGTTTACAAGAGGTCATCCAACTGTCTTAGTTGGACTGGCTGGATGCAGAGCAGTGGTGGAAGGCAGCAGCTGGGGAGCCCCCAAGGGAAGAAGGCTCAGAGTCAGGGGATTGGTGGTTAGGACAAAGATGAGGGAGAAGAGGGAGAAGACTGGGAGGAGGAGGTGTCAAAAGCTGAAGAGGTAACAAGCTTTAGGGAGCAGAAAGAGGCTGTGGCAGAGAGAAGTCTAAAACTAGAAGCAGAAGAGGAGGCTGGAGAGGAGAGAGGCAAGAAAGCAGAGATAAGTAAGGTTAGTGAGGAAGCCAAGCTGTCTCCTCTTGCTGCTGTGACCAGCTCCCTGCCCCCCTGGTCTCTTAGAACCCAAAGAGGTAAGGTAAAGGTAAAGGGACCCCTGGAAGGTTAAGTCCAGACAAAGGCGACTATGGGGTTGTGGCGCTCATCTTGCTTTCAGGCCGAGGGAGCCAGCATTTGTCCACAGACAGCTTTCCGGGTCATGTGGCCAGCATGTCTAAACCGCTTCTAGTGCAACGGAACACCATGGCAGAAACCAAAGCGCATGGAAATGATGTTTACCTATTTATCTACTTGCACTGGCATGCTTTCGAACTGCTAGGTTGGCAGGAGCTGGGACACAGCAACGGGAGCTCACCCCCATCACGGGGATTTGAACCACTGACCTTTGATCGGCAAGCCCAAGAGGCTCAGTGGTTTAGACCACAGTGCCACCCGCATCTTCATACCCAAAGAGGTATGAAGAAGACGGAGCAAAGACAGGCAAGACAAGGGAGCCCCAGATTGCTTGGGAAGGAACCAGGGGAGGAGGAGACCTCAGGAGCTATGAGAAGACAGGGGCCTTCAGTCTTCACAACGGCCTCATAGGGGCAAGTTCTACAGGGAAGAGTTGCTGTGATCTCTAGGCCTGGCCTCCCGAGCTGTCTTGTTTCTTTGAATAAGGAGTTAACTTCACTGACACCATGTGAGTTATTACTTACCTGTTCCTGCTCCTGGCACCCCTCCTGACACTTAAGGACTGCATTCTCAATTTTTTTCAGGGTTTCCTCCTTAGCTTTTTCTTCTCCCAAAGATATCCCGCAAGGCAGCAGAGGTTTAGGATCAGAGTTTTCCTTCCCCTAGATGGGCCACCTTCCCAGGTTGACGAGCCCCATCTGCCCCTCACTTTCCTCTACAGCACATGCAAAAACCACTTTCTTGACTGTTAGACTTAGTAGTAGTAGTAGTAGTAGTAGTAGTAGTAGTAGTAGTAGTATGCTGCCCTATATCTGTTGATCTCTGGGTGCTCCATTCGCTGGAGCCTGTCTTCACATGAAGGGAAAGTACCTCACTCACTGAGGATGTCAGGCTAGAGCCAACAAGCGAGCAGTCGCAGCTGCCAGGGGTCGAAGGGAGTTTTGTTATGAGAAGAACACAGGAAAGGGCAGGGGGAGTTCTCGGCCCAGAGAAACACAGGACATATCGGAAGATAGTTTGTCTGAGCCTGTTCCCATGCCTCTTAGCATGCAGGAACGCAGGAGGGGCAGGGTACAAGAAAAGGGGAAACTGACGTCACAGAAGCCACGGAAGAGAGTGGTGTTCTCGCGTTGTTTCCCGGGGAAGAGGAACAACGCCGAGGAATTAGATGAGTCATCATCAGGGTAGCCATAAGTCACGAGAGCAGGGAGCTCCAGACAAGTGGCTTGGTTGTTTTCTTTTTTTTTCTGAAATAAATCCAACTTTTCACCTACTGAACGTGTACGCGTCTTGGGTTTGAGACCCATTGGATACCCTCACCCGGTTTATCCAGCCAGTCGAAGCCGTTCCTGGGATTTATAGCAAACTGATGTGGACATGTGAAAAACTGAACTTAAGAATGAGCAAACTGGAAACCGAGACTGACATATTCACCCATCTTGGAATTGGGGTGGGAGAGAGAGAATTAAAATTGGATAAGCTGATCAGGAGATTGAGGATGAAGCAGTGCAAGGGTAATAAATTTTGAAGGGTGCTGACAC
Organism: Lacerta viridis; assembly: GCA_900245905.1. NCBI lineage: Eukaryota > Metazoa > Chordata > Lepidosauria > Squamata > Lacertidae > Lacerta > Lacerta viridis. The sequence continues at coordinate 51,127 of OFHU01001265.1, read as the reverse complement.
TGTACCACTTTGAAGCTTCCCCTCAGATGAACTATCATGACTGTGCTCTCTGCATACGCCAACCACAATCTTCCATGAAGACCAGGAATGTACAGTGGTAACTCGGGTTACGTATGCTTCAGGTTACAGACTCCGCTAAACCAGAAATAACGCTTCAGGTTAAGAACTTTGCTTCAGGATAAGAACAGAAATTGTGCTCTGGCGGCGCAGTGGCAGCGGGAGGCCCCATTAGCTAAAGTGGTGCTTCAGGTTAAGAACAGTTTCAGGTTAAGAACGGGCCTCCGGAACTGTGGGACTTTTGGTTTTAACTGGGAAAGCCTCAAAACCAGTTTAGCACTTGGAGTGGTGTCCAGCACGCTTCCTTCTGCGTTCTCCTGCTTCTCCAGTGCTTTAGCAGAGTTTGTTCAAACTTCTTACTTCTTACTTCTTCTTGCGCAACGGTGTGTGTACCTTTCGTGCCAGCAATTAAACTCCCACAACGTCTGGGTTGTTTCAAAGCAAGTACGCTTTATTACAAGCATATAAATTACAGAGCTTTGCCTGGAGATTGAGAAGACATCTCCGGTTCCTCCAAAAGTGAAAGGAAGACTGACTCGGAAAAAAACGGTGCGTCACATAAATCACAAAGACATCGCATACAGCAGATAACCCGGATGTTGTGACACATCCTCATCCCTGTGGGAGGAGCGAACTGTTGAGCTTCTTTAACCCTCAAAGCTCCAAACATCACAGGAACTAATTAAGTACTTAACCATGTTGGCAAATGTCCCTCCCGGGGTCAGTTGTGAGACTGCCCCGAACATGGAACATATCCTTGTGCACATTCCCGGCTACGTGAGACTGGTGACACATTCAATATGCGATTGTTCCCCAGTGTGAAGAACAACAAACACAAGCCATTGATTAGGCTAAACTATTTATTATAGGTAAATGCAGAATATATCTCTGCTAGCCAGCTCAGATACTCAGAGCTGTGCATAAGAGTGTCTAGCATCTCTCAAACCAGAACTGAAAGTGAAGTACAATCAGGGCCTGCACGTCCATTTAGACGAACTAGGCAATTGCCTAGGGCACCAAAATGGAGGGGGCGCTGGCCAGGCTTGGGCGGGACAGGCTAGCAGCAGCTTCTCCACTGTAGCAGAGAAACTGCTGCTTGCCTCTCCACCCCCCGGCTCCCACTAAAGCAGGCTTTGGCGGGGGGCGGGCGGGGGACGGGCGAGCAGCAGCTTCTGTGCTACAGCGGAGAAACTGCTGCTTGCCTCTCCACCCCCCACCTCCCGCTAAAGCAGGCTTTGGCGGGGTGTGTGTGCGGGGGGCGCCAGAAGGTGGTTCACCTAGGGTGCAAGAAGCCCTAGCACCGGTCCTGAGTACAATAACATCAGATTTGTGAGGAAACAGATATAGGACTGCTAGCTTTCTCACGGGATAAAAACAGACACATGTTACACTGGCCTCACTGTTGCTTTCGCAGCTCGGCATGTACAAATATCCCAAATAACCAGAGGTACCATTGTAGTTTTAAAATGAAAGCTGGGATTTTGGGGACACCAGATTCTGGCCCAGACTGAAATTCTAGCACCAGCAACCAAATCACAGACGAAGGGAACAATACATATAGCTGTTGTAACCAGTCTGCACCCTCTCTGCCCGCTTCTGTGAAAGTTGCTACTGATCTAGTCAGGAGAGCTAACAGATAGGAAGAAAACGCAGTCATATGCTAACCCTCATTGCCTACAAAAGTTTCCAGATTTGCAGTATGGTGCATTGCACTTCCTCAAGCAGCTATTTAGAGCTGTGCACTTACAAGAAAGCAGAAATAAATAAATTGGCGTAATATATATGGTTCCTTTTTGAGGGAAAGAGAGATATCAAAAGGGAAGACTTGCAGCCAGCCTCTCTGATGGCACATTTTGAAAAAGTGCTCTTCATTTTCTACTACTTTTGCTATGTCCGAAAGGATCTGGTGTCTGGAGAAAGCAATAAAAGACTTTATGGATAGGGCATTAAAATTTCAAAAGCACTGCAGAAACCAGCTATGTATTTGCGGCTGCAATCTTACAATAATGCCATCCCTGAGTAGAAACGCTATTGAATTTAATGAGACTTACTTCTGAGTAGACATTTCTGATGGTGCTGCATCCGAGCATCTATCAAGAGCATCTTTCAGCCCTGTTGGGGCATTTATTCTTTGCTTGAAGGACTCTGATACCCAACCTTTCCTCCAAATCACGCAAGGTGGCTTGCATGGTTTCTCCCCCTCCTCGTTTTTACCCAGAGAACAACCCTTTGAGGTAGGTTAGATTGAGAGACATTGACTGCCCCAAGATCACTCAGTGAGCTTTGTGGCTGAGGGATTTGAACCCAGGTCTCCCAGGCCTTAGCTCAGCAGTGTAACTAGATTTCGAGTGTCAGTTTGTCCTCTTGGTGGAATAAACAACAGCCCTGGTATCACAAGTATGAAGCAAATTTTGTAATTGTATTCATTACAAAATTTCCTTCACACTAGTGAAGAGCATTTAGGATCACAGCCGTATATATGATAGAACCGTCTTTCTCAGCTTCCAGATGTTTTGCACAGAGTGTCTGGGGGAACCCAGCCAGGTGGGGTGGGATAATAATAATAATAATAATACAACAACTCTCAATAACCTTAGACAGAGTATACTTGTTCACACAGCACACAGTTGAACTATGGAACTCACGCCCACAGGAGGTAGTGAAGGCCACAGACCCACATGTCGTTAAAAGAGAAATTCATGGATGAGAAGACTCCATGACTACTAGTCATGATGGCTATGCTTTGCCTCCACAGCTGGAGACAGCAATAACAACAACAACAACAGCAACAATTTATTATTTGTACCCCGCCCATCTGGCTGAGCTTCCCCAGCCACTCTGGGCAGCTCCCAAACGAATGTTAAAACAATACAGCGTTAGATATTAAAAACGTCCCTAAACAGGGCTGCCTTCAGATGTCTCTTAAAAATAGGATAGCTGCTTATTTCCTTGACATCTGATGGAAGGGTGTTCCACAGGGTGGGCGCCACTACCGAAAAGGCCCTCTGTCTGGTTCCCTGTAACCTCACCTCTCGCAATGAGGGAACTGCCAGAAGGCCCTCGGAGCTGGACCTCAGTGTCCGGGCTGAATGATGGGGGTGGAGACGCTCCTTCAGGTATACTGGACCGAGGCCGTTTAGGGCTTTAAAGGTCAGCACCAACACTTTGAATTGTGCTCGGAAACGTACTGGGAGCCAATGCAGATCTCTCAGGACTGGTGTTATGTGGTCCCGGCGGCCACTCCCAGTCACCAGTCTAGCTGCCGCATTCTGGATTAATTGCAGTTTCCAGGTCACCTTCAAAGGTAGCCCCACATAGAGCGCATTGCAGTAGTCCAAGCGAGAGATAACCAGAGCATGCACCACTCTGGCGAGACAGTCCGCGGGCAGGTAGGGTCTCAGCCTGCGTACCAGATGGAGCTGGTAGACAGCTGCCCTGGACACAGAATTAACCTGCGCCTCCATGGACAGCTGTGAGTCCAAAATGACTCCCAGGCTGCGCACCTGGTCCTTCAGGGGCACAGTTACCCCATTCAGGACCAGGGAGTCCCCCACACCTGCCCGCCCCCTGTCCCCCCAAAACAGTACTTCTGTCTTGTCAGGATTCAACCTCAATCTGTTAGCTGCCATCCATCCTCCGACCGCCTCCAGACACGCACACAGGACCTTCACCGCTTTCACTGGTTCTGATTTGAAAGAGAGGTATTCTGGATGCCAGTTGCTGGAAACCACAGGAGGGAAGATTTCCTCTTGTGCATGAATCCTGCTCGTGAGTTTCCCCACAAGCTTCTGGTTGGCCACTTATACTGGCTGGTATCGGTCTGTCTCGGGAGACAATGGAGGAGTGCGTCTTTGGGGGTGAAGTCAAACTGTTGGAAGGTTGTGGAGCCTTCTGTAGAGACTGATGCTGGAGAGACATGTTTTGTTGCAGCTGGGCAGATGAAAGTGCCCGGTTTTGCAGCTGCAGATGCACCATAGAGTTTCTTCTGTCTGTGCTCCTCCCAGCAGTCCTGCCAAACAGTCATACTTTGGTTTTCAAACAGATTAGTTCTTGAACGTTTTGGCTCCCGAACGCCACAAACCCAGAAGTGACTGTTCCGGTTTGTGAACTAATTTTGGAAGCCGAATGTCTGACGGGGCTTCTATGGTTTCCGATTGGCTGCAGCCATCAGAAGCCACGCTTCAGTTTCCAAACATTTTGGAAGTTGGATGGACTTCCAGAATGGATTCCGTTAGACTTCCAAGGTACCACTGTATCTGGGGACCCAAGGTTGGAGAGCATGGACACTGGGGTCCAGTGCCCGGACACTGAGATCCAGCTCCGGGGGCCTTCTGGTGGTTCCCTCAATGCAAGAAGTGAGGTTACAGGGAACCAAGCAGAGGGCCTTCTTGGTAGTGGCACCTGCCCTGTGGAACACCCTCCCATGAGATGTCAAGGCAATAAGCAACTATCTTACTTTTAAAAGACATCTGAAGGCAGCCCTGTTTAGGGAAGTTTTTAATGTTTAATGCTGTATTGTGTTTTTAATATTCTGTTGGGAGCTGCCCAGAGTGGCTGGGGAAACCCAGCCAGATGGGCAGGGTATAAATAATAAATTATTATTATTATTATTATTATTTATTATTATTATTATTATTATTATGCACTGCTGCAGAGTGAATTCTAAACTCCAGATCTGGAACTTTCTTCCTGTTCACTTTCCTGTTCTAAATGGTTGCTTTTGCTATGTATCTTGGACCTATTGACCTTTGAAGAACCTACTGCTTGACCATATTTAGAGCATTCTCTGTGGAATAGAAAGGGTCAGTGATAATGTCAAGGTTGCAAGTTCAATCCCTGTATGGTTCCTGCATTGCAAGGGGTTGGACTAGATGACCCTCAGGATCACTTCCAATTCAACAATTCTATGATTCTATTATTTAGAAGGCTCTAGAGAGAAACTAAGTAGAGGGCAGGGTGGTGGGCGGGCAAAGGGACTGAGTCCCAGAAACAAAAACATGAAAAACTCCCAACAACACCAAATTATCTTGGTAAACCAGAAAATACAGGTCCGTCCTTAAGCCTCCATGTCCCCTGCTGAGTTTAATTTTCAGCCAAGCTCTTCCTTGCCGCCTTTTTCCCCACATCCCCATGAGCTGTAATAACCATGCAAAGCAGTTTTTATCTGTACAGGTCAACCCGAGTGCAGCACCGTATTTCATAGCTTTTGAAGAATTTGCTGCAGAGCGAGGAGGAATCGCAGTCTGGCTGTTTCTTACCACAGATTGTTTTCCTGTGGATCTTATGCTAAGGAGGAGGTAATTTGAAAAGTGATGATGGAGGGGAGATCTGGGGGTTGGGGTGAGGTGGGGGGGAGAGGATGGCTTCTCTTCCCTGGCATACCCAGATAGATTTTACCTCTCCTGTCGGAGGCAGTGTACATTTGCTAGGAATCACAACTGAGGAGAGTGCTGTTGCCATCAGGGTCTGTTTGCATGTTTCCCATAGGTGTTATCTGGTTGGTGATGGTTAGAACAAGGTTCTGGACGAAGTGGCTGTTTGGGTCTTCAGGACAACCAGCATTTCCCCACACATTTCCTATTGGTATATAGAGCTTAGCAAATCCACACCGTGATCAACTCCTGCCCGGAAACCAATGTCCCCACTGTGGAAGGACCTATGGATCCAGAATTGGCCTCCACAATCACTTACGGACTCATTGTTAAAACCGTGTTTATAGAAAGACAATCTTACTCGGCTACAAGTGATCGCCAAAGAAGAAGATAGAGCTTTTAACAACTTGGGGCCAGTTTACCTTTGAGATCGCCCTAATACCCACTTCACTGCTTTGATCAAAGGAACTGCCACTGTTTCGAGTGCCACAGCATGGCAGAAGCTGCACTTTGGAACTCCCTGCCTATTGATAGACTGCAGCTAGACTGGTGACTGGGAGCGGCCGCCGAGACCACATAACACCGGTCTTGAAAGATCTACATTGGCTCCCAGTACATTTCCGAGCACAATTCAAAGTGTTGGTGCTGACCTTTAAAGCCCTAAACAGCCTCGGTCCAGTATATCCTGAAGGAGCGTCTCCACCCCCATCGTTCTGCCCGGACACTGAGGTCCAGCGCCGAGGGCCTTCTGGCAGTTCCCTCATTACGAGAAGCCAAGCTACAGGGAACCAGACAGAGGGCCTTCTCGGTAGTGGCACCCGCCCTGTGGAATACCCTCCCACCAGATGTCAAAGAGAACAACAACTACCAGACTTTTAGAAGACATCTTAAGGCAGCCCTGTTTAGGGAAGCTTTTAATGTCTGATGAATTATTGTATTTTAATATTGTGCTGGAAGCTGCCCAGAGTGGCTGGGGAGGCCCAGCCAGATGGGTGAGGTATAAATAAATAAATTATTATTATTATTATTATTATTATTATTATTATTATTATTATTATTATCATCATCATCATCATCATCATTATCATCAGGCAAGAACCTTCACTGTACTTCTTTTGTTGCCTGCTGAAAACATTCTTGTTCAGACAAGCCTACCCAGATGCTTAGAAAGTTGGTGCAAGTTTTAATCTGTTTATTTATTTATTTTCTCTATTGCCGCAGTAACTTTTCAAAAGTCTTAAATTATCTTATGGATAACTTTATTGTTTTATCTTTTTTTAAAACTACTTGGAGGGTTTTTTTCCTTTCTTTTTACCATCATGTGGTGCATAAATTTTATGGAATAGAACAGAATTGTAGAGTTGAAAAGGAGCACAAAAGTCAATGCAGGAATATTTTGCCCAACGTGGGACTTGAACCCATGACTCTGAGATTAAGTGTCACATGCTCTGTTCACTGAGTTATCAACAAATAATAAATACAACCTGAGGATCTGCATCGAACTTGACAAAGCGTTTGTGTGGAGATCTTTTCACTACCAATCTGGCCCAAACCACCCCTACTGAGCTCCCCAAGCCTAGCGGCATGAAGTGAAGCAGTTTCCCAGGGAACCCTGGGTACTTGCGACCTAACCATCTAGCAGTCTGCACTATCAAACCTCTTGAATGGATGCATATTATCACCCACTCTATCTAGACCAGGATGCTGAGTCCAATCAACTAACAGTATCCCCAGAAAATTTACCAGCCTGGCCTCCAGTAACTATAACTGAGGTCAAAAACCTCATTATGCAGCTAAGAAACAACAAAGCACCAGGCATTGATCATTTGCCTCCGGAAGTCTTAAAAATTCCAAACGAAAAACGCTTATGTCCCTGTGGAGATGGCAGTGCCGAATTGGTGGCGCATGCCCTTCTGGCTTGCACTCTTTATAAAGACTTGAGGAATGAGATTATCACCCCTCTTTTATTGTCCATTCCAGGTCGCCCAACCACTGCCACAGTGTCCTTTCTCTTGGCAGATCAAGATGAGCAGGTGACAGCAAAGGTTGCAAGGTTTTTAGCTGGGGCAATCAGAATAAGATCCACTATTTGACTATCGACTTATTGATTCAAAACCCTAAAATGTGTTTTATATAATTGACTTTTTATTTCTATTCTTTGTATATCTATTGTTGTTTTATTGCTATGGCTGATGGCTGACGCAAATAAAGATTCATTCATTCATTCATTCATTCATTCATTCATTCATTCAGCAGGGGGCACCCACCAGACCTCAGAACAAGTAGACTCCCAAGCCAGTTGGCAGTGCAAGAAGATTAAAGGAGCGCCCTATGCCCAATTGTGATTTAGGGTGCTTAATGTGGGAGAAATTCCCTTTTGGGGTTCAGATACAGAGGCTCACACTACAGGTGAAACTCAAAAAATTAGAATATCGTGGAAAAGTCCATTTATGTAAGCAATTGTTTTCATTAGCTACTGGAGTTTAATATATGAGATAGACTCATGACATGCAAAGCGAGATATGTCAAGCCTTTGCTTGTTATAATTGTGATGATTATGGCATACAGCTGATGAAAACCCCAAAGTTGAGATTGTGAATTTGGGGTTCTCATCAGCTGTACGCCATAATCATCACAATTATAACAAATAAAGGCTTGACATATCTCGCTTTGCATGTCATGAGTCTATCTCATATATTAGTTTCACCTTTTAAGTTGAATTACTGAAAGAAATGAACCTTTCCACGATATTCTAATTTTTTGAGTTTCACCTGTAGATTCCCAAAGGGGCAGGCTTGATATAGCCACACCCCAATTTTTCCTACCATCGGAGTGCAGAGGAGGTCAATCACAGAGCCAAGGGCAGCTTCAGTGGCCAGCTCTTCCTTCTCCTCCTTCTGCCGCCATGGAAGGCTGCCAAGCGTGATCGTGGAGGAGCTGTTGGCTGCTGTGTTCAGATCCATCGCCTTGCTCCTCCTGAAACGTTGCACAACTCAGCTCCCTCAAATCTTCGGCACAGGTTAGTGTCTCTGCCTTATAGGATGGAGTCCAAAGACTCTGCAAGAACATTTCTATTAAAATACACATTACGCAGGCAAATACATGTCATCTTTGCTGTTCAGTCCTTTGGCCAACCAATAATAAAAAATTAACAACAACAATATTTCTTTAAAAAATTATACTTTTCAAGTTTATACATCCCACTGATTTTACAATCATTTTGACATTTCAAAACTTGACTTCCTTCCACCTCTTTCTGCGGTTCCTTAAATTTATCTTTAACATCTTCTGCATATCTAAATTAACTTAATTTGTTCATTTATTCGTCTACTTTAAATATATACTCTGCATGTTATTACAATAATCCTGCCAATGTTCTTACCTGTTTACAATTTGTTTGTAAATATTCCATAAACCACTTCCATTCTTTTATAAAAAGTTTGTTATCTTGATTTCTTATTCTTCTGGTAAGTTTCGCCATTTCTGCATATTCCATAAGTTTTTGTATCCATTCTTCCTTTGCTGGGACTTCTTTCCATTTTGGGGCGAGTAACATTCTTGCCACTGTAGTAGCATATTATTTCTACACAGTTTAGTTAGTTCTGTCCCTATAATTCTCAAAATTCTGGGTTTGTTTGCTTCTGTTTTTTTGTTTTGTTTTGTTTTGTTTTTTACAAAGGTTATTTTAAACATCCTTTTCATTACATTATACATCATTTCCCAAACAGAGCTGGATTTAGGTTTAATGAGGCCCTAAGCGACTGAAGGTAATGGGGCCCTTTATATGTTCAGCTGTCCTTTGTCAACAACAAATTGTCACTTTTTTCTGTTGAATATATGTTATATGGCCATTTATGCACCTAATAGGTACCTAAAGCCGTTTGCACTTGTTGCCATGCAACCAGTCCATGCAGAATGTAGGCACCCTATATATAGAAATGAGCAAACCAGTGATATTTTAGGGAGCAGGCTAGCAGGTGGGGCCCATTACTTACATCATAGGAGCCTACACAACACAAAACACTGTTGCTGTATGTAGGTTTTATTTTATTCGGCTTATATCTTTTATTTTGGAAATGTACATCCAGTTTTATTTCCCTTTAATTTTTTTGCCGGCCCCCAAGAGAGTGGGGCCCAAAGCTATAGCTTGTTTAGCTTATATGTAAATCCGGCACTGTTTCCCAGCAAGCTTTAACTTTACTGCAAGACCACCACAATATTTTTTGTGCGTGCTGCTTGACTGGAGAACCGCACTCCAAAATCTGGGGAAGGGTGAATTTTGAAGGATGGCTGCATTTTTGTATTGTTTCGGAGAGCGTGACTCAGGCAGAGGTTTGCTTCTAAGCATGACATGAATCTAATTCCTCCCCCCAACCTTAGATTTGCACGTGAGGACCCCTGGCTGGGTCCATGTTGATGGGAGACAAATACCTCCAGTGTGTTCCCTTGAGCTCAGCCGCACAAGAAGTGGTCTTGATGGTGACAGGTCCCCACAATCTGGCTTGGAAAAAAAACTCGGAATATTCAGAGGTTCATGCTCACTCAGCCGCCAAGCAGGCCACCACGCTGTGCATAAGAATGGGTTGCTGGCGTTTTGTCTGCCCCATTATACCGCCTTAATTTAATGATTTCCCCCAGAGTCTAGACATATCCCCAGTTCCATTCACAGAGCTTCCTTCCCACTCCACTTCCACTCCATTAATCCTCTATCTCAGCCAGGAGCAGCTGATGCTCTTCTGTTCTGCTCCTGGTGAGTTACAGTCTCAAAGACAACAGCACAAATTCCTTGGCACCCAACTCTCTTCCCTTCTGTCCTTTTCAAATTCCGGGGTGGGGGGTGGGCAGGTTAGAAACATGTTGTCCCATCCGGTGCTTGGGTTTTCCTGTTTCGACAAACATTTCCATAGTTTGTGCATCCCCCCAGATCTTTTCAGTGGTCACCCCATATTCACTTTTTAAATTACAGTGGTACCTATCAGCCAATGACCCATTCCCGCCACCCTTCTGAGTAACACCCCTCCCCACTCTCTCACTATATATAAGGGTCTGGTGACTTCTGTTTCAGTGTATCTGAAGAAGTGTGCATGCACACGAAAGCTCATACCAAGAACAAACTTAGTTGGTCTCTAAGGTGCTACTGGAAGGATTTTTTTTATTTTTTATTTTGTTTTGACTATGGCAGACCAACACGGCTACCTACCTGTAAGTGGTACCTCAGGTTACAGACGCTTCAGGTTACAGATGCTTCAGGTTACAGACTCCGCTAACCCAGAAATAGTACCTCGGGTTAAGAACTTTGGTTCAGGATGAGAACAGAAATCGCAGCAGCAGCGGGAGGCCCCATTAGCTAAAGTGCTACCTCAAGTTAAGAACAGTTTCAGGTTAAGAACGGACCTCCGGAACGAATTAAGTTCTTAATCCAAGATACCACTGTATCATTTTCCTTTATGCAATTTCCCCCCAACGGACACTTGCAGAAGAGCCAGAGATGGAGGAATACATCGATTTCGGTTTCTTCTTTTTACGTTCTTATGTTGTTCAGTTTTCCACATTCCCCCATTAGCTTGCTTTTGTTTTTGTTTGAAAATGATCAAATCCTAGAATTGTAGGGCTGGAAGAGACCACAAGGGCCATCTAATAATGAAGGAGAAATTTGGCGTGAACCAGAACCCGACTGACTAGTGGAAGCCAGGACAAAGGCTCCTACCAGAGCAAATGGCCTTTCCCCCCTCTCCTCTCCCTGTTTGCCCCACACGCCTCCCCAATCCCACTCTGGGGGTTCAGGAGAACCTTCAGAACAGCACATAAATGGATGGAGGGGATCCTTCTGTCTTAGCAAGCAGGAATGCTAGCAGTGAGTGAATGATGCATAGAGAGCAATATTGAATTCTGTTATGTATGCCAGGGGTGTTGTGGTTCGGTGCCATGCTCTTAGAAACACAGGAGCACCTGCACTCTGCATGCTGCACAGCTCCCAAGGGAGTTTCTTTTTCCATTCCTGCTATATAGCAAAAAAAAAAAAAAAAGGACAGTTCTCTTTCAGGGGCCAGATCCTATCTGATTTTGCTTTTCCTGCTATTGCAGCACAACAAATTTCTCTGCAGTTGGAGGTAGCAATGCTTCTGAACAACCACTTGCTGGAACCCGCTGGAGGAGAAAGGGCTGTTGCACTCATGTTCTGCTTCTCGTCTTTCCTCGCACATCTAGTTCAGCTAGCGCAGAATTTAGCGGCCGTGTTGCTCACCGGAGTAAGACAGTTTGAGCATCTCACACCGATCCTGGTCTGACTGCACTGGTTAACAATTAGTTTCCAGGCCCAATTCAGAGTGCTGGCTTTGACCTATAAAACCTCAAATGGGTCAGGACCGCAATACCTCAAGGACCGCCTCTTTCCATATGAACCTGCCTGGACCCTGAGATCATCTACTGAAGCCCTCCTTCATGTACCTCCTCCTCGAGAGGTCCGGAGGGTGGCAACACAAGAACGGGCCTTCTGTGCAGTGACTCATTGCACAGGAAGCTGGGTATGTTTAGCCTGGAGAAGAGAAGGTTAAGGGGTGATATGATAGCCATGTTCAAATATATAAAAGGATGTCATATAGAGGAGGGAGAAAGGTTGTTTTCTGCTGCTCCAGAGAACGGGGCAATGGATTCAAACTACAAGAAAGAAGATTCCACCTAAACATTAGGAAGAACTTCCTGACAGTAAGAGCTGTTCGACAGTGGAATTTGCTGCCAAGGAGTGTGGTGGAGTCTCCTTCTTTGGAGGTCTTTAAGCGGAGGCTTGACAGCCATCTGTCAGGAATGCTTTGATGGTGTTTCCTGCTTGGCAGGGGGTTGGACTGGATGGCCCTTGTGGTCTCTTCCAACTCTAAGATTCTATGTTTCTATGACTCCGTCTGTGGAATGCTCTCCCAGGGAAGTTCGCCTGGCACCTTCATTATACACCTTTAGGTGCCAGGCGAAAACGTTCCTTTTTATCCAGGCCTTTGGTTGATCTGGTTGACATTCTATGCCCTTTTAAAATGCGGCTCTCTTGGGGGGGGGGGTTATTGGGTTGTCATTGTCATTTTGATTTTATATATTGTGATCTTTTCTGTGAACTACCCTGAGACTGCCGGGTATAGGGCGGTATGTAAATTCAATAAATAAATAAATAAATAGATAGATAGATAAAATAAATCTAGTTGGCCACTGTGAGAACAGGAGAAGAAGAAGAAGAGTTTGGATTTGATATCCCGCTTTTCACTACCCGAAGGAGTCTCAAAGCGGCTAACATTCTCCTTTCCCTTCCTCCCCCACAACAAACACTCTGTGAGGTGAGTGGGGCTGAGAGACTTCAGAGAAGTGTGACTAGCCCAAGGTCACCCAGCAGCTGCATGTGGAGGAGTGGAGACGCGAACCCGGTTCCCCAGATAACGAGTCTACCGCTCTTAACCACTACACCACACTGGCTCACAGGATACTGCACTAGATGAACAACTGGCCCAACCCAACATTGCTATTCTCATGTTCTCATGAGTTGAATCCAACAACGTTTAAAGGCACCATGCTGACAACCTATGGATCCATAAATATTTTCTTGATGGGTGGAGCCACATCCTAGACATCAGTCATGTAGGAAAGTAGAGGAACATCTGGGCCTTTTGTCCAACTTGTCCAACAGGGATGCTAGACTAGATGGGCCATTGGCCTGATCCATCAGGCTCTTTCCATATTCAGTTCTGACTGTCTGACTGAATGAGAGCCAGTGTGGTGAAGTCGTTAAGAGCGGTGGACTAGTAATCTGGTGAATCGGGTTCGTGTCTCCGCTCCTCCACATGCAGCTGCTGGGTGACCTTGGGCTAGTCACACTTCTCTGAAGTCTCTCAGCCCCACTCACCTCACAGAGTGTTTGTTGTGGGGGAGGAAGGGAAAGGAGAATGTTAGCCGCTTTGAGACTCCTTCGGGTAGTGATAAAGCGGGATATCAAATCCAAACTCCTCCTCCTCCTCCTCCTCCTCCTCCTCCTCCTCCTCCTCCTCCTCCTTCTTCTTCTTCTTCTTCTTCTTCTTCTTCTTCTTTCCTTCTAATGGAAGACTATCTCCTCTAAACCAGGTCACCTGGCCACCTTCTTGAAATATCCACCCTGCATCTCTAGTGTTTACTGCAGCACAAATCCATTAGGAGTGTTTCAGGTAACAGCAGCCACACATAATGGTCTTTCTCGTTGTTCTCAATCCGTCCTCCGTTTACAAAGCATTCAACTGGCACACCAAGGTTAAGGCAGCTCAAGCTATTCTTCCTCCATTTGCTACGTCTCTCCCCCTGCCTTCTTCCAAGGAGTTCTGAATGGCGTTAGAGCCGCACGCCAACCCCCTCCACGTAGGGGCTGAGAAATTGTGCGTTGCTTCAAGGCTTCCTGCTGAGCTCCACAGCTGAGTGGGACTTAACCTAGTGAGCAATGTTTTGCAAAAACACGCGCTGTGCCATCTTTTCCATAATTCCACAATATTAAATGGAAAGCCTTCCCTTATTGCCTGAATAGCAGGCAGAAAAGCTATGTTTTCTTTGCTATGATTCCAGTCTCCGCACACTATTTGGAAAGTCTCCTTCTCTCCAATGCCTTGGCTGTTGTCAGGACTCTTGAGCTGGTGAATGCAGAGACAGACAGAGGTGGTGGGCAAGGGAGACCCCTTCTTTGCTCTGGCAGATGAAGGACATCAACCAAACAACCCTGCTTGCTCCAATAAAAGGTAAAAAAGGTAAAGGACCCCCGGATGGTTAAGTCCAGTCAAAGGCGACTGTGGGATTGCGGCACTCCTCTCGCTTTCAGGCTGAGGGAGCCAGTGTCTGTCCACAGACAGCTTTCCGGGTTATGTGGCCAGCAGGACTAAACCGCTTCCGGCACAATGGAATACCAAGATGGAAACCAGAGCACATGGAAATGCCATTTACCTTCCCGCCGGAGTTGTACCTATTTATCTACTCGCGCCAGTGTGCTTTCGAACTGCTAGGTTGGCAGGAGCTGGGACAGAGCAACGGGAGCTCACCCCATTGCGGAGATTCGAACCGCCGACCTTCTGATCGGCAAGCCGAAGAGGCTCAGTGGTTTAGATCAATGTGCCACCTGCATCCCAATATGCCTAATGTGATAAGTAATAAAACCCACCCCTCATAAAGCTAAGGTAAAGGTAAAGGACCCCCAGACGGTTAAGTCCAATGAAAGTCGACTATGGGGTTGCAACACTCATCTTGCTTCAGGCCGAGGGAGCCAGCATTTGTCCACAGGCAGCTTTCTGGGTCATGTGATCAGCAGGACTAAACCCCTCATAAAAAGTGCTCATTCCTGGCTCGTTTGTTAGACTGCGCAACTATGTATGTATACCAGGATGAGGGTCCTCTGGGCTTGTGTGTTGAGAATGCTGCTTCATGGAAGGGAGTCGTGACCAACTTACAACCACCAAGAGTGACATCTCGATGCCTTACACATGAGCTGTGTCGGGAAGATTTTGGGCACCACATGGCAGGACAGAATTCCAAACAAAGATATGCTCTCCCAAGCCCACATTGCTAGCATGTTTGCACTCCTGTCTCAGCAACATCTACACTGGCTTGGTCATGTCCACAGAATGGAAGATGTTGGGATCCCTAAGACTGTGCCCTATGGGGAGCTGGCTTCAGGCATCTGGCCCATTGGCAGACTATTTCGGCACTACAAAGATGTCTGCAAATGTGACATGAAGACTGGCAACATTAACCCTGCTGTATGGGAATCCCTGGAAGATGACCGCAGTGCCTGGAGAAAGACTGTCAGGTCATGTATCCACAGCAGTGACCAGTGGAAGAATGATGGCTGGGAGGAGAGCAAAGAGAAGAAATGCCATGGTGCTCCTGTGGCACAACTGGTCAGCATGTCCGGTTGTTAACCAGAAGGCTGGTGGTTTGAGCCCACCTGGGGATTGCTGTGGGCAATATTTCTGAATTGCAGGGCATTGGACTAGATGACTCTTGGGGTCCCTTCCAACTCTACAATTATATGATTCTATGATCTAAAGCAACAAAACCAGATGCCTTCATCTGCCCCAGCTGCAACAAAGCTTATCTACCCCATATTGGTCTGTAGTTTTGACTTGGAATTCTGATTTTCTACCTTCTCTGTATTGATCCTATCTACTATATGGTGAAGAAATTGTACTCTCCCTGCCACTCTCTTTTACAGGAACTATGGATGCCACCGGCTTGTCACCTCAGCTAACTTGGTGCCTTCAGATGTATTGGATTACATTGTCCCATTGCTCTTATGAAAGTAGGACACAAATGCCAGTTCAGACAGCTCCTTCCTATACACAGAACTGGGGTGGTGGAATGGGGAGCACTTTGTCATTTGGACTGAACCACATCACCACTCAAAGGCAGTGGCTGTTGCCCTCTTGTTAGCATAGGTGCCAACTCTATCGTGCTGAATCTCCTCAGCGCCCACTCCCCAGTCTGTTGGGATGGGGTTGAGACCCCCACTCTTGAGGGGCCAGGCTTTGCTGGGCCTCAAAACCTCCTCTCAACATGCATGTCATGCACATGTTATCATGCACAAGACACCCCCCTCCCATGTTGGGCGCAACTTGGAGCCTCTGCTCCACAGTTCACTCCTGGTAGGTCAAAAGGCAAGATGGAATAAATGATATTATTTCTTGTTGTTGTTTAGTCGTTTAGTTGTGTCTGACTCTTCGTGACCCCATGGGCCAGAGCACGCCAACCATAGCTTTAGCTATACGGACCTTTGTCAGCAAGGTGATGTCTCTGCTTTTTAAGATGCTGTCTAGGTTTGTCATTGCTTTTCTCCCAAGAAGCAGGTGTCTTTTAGATTATAGCAGTCTTCAAATATCTAAAGGGCTGCCACATGGAAGTTGGAGCAAGCTTGTTTTCTTCTGTTCCAGAGGGTGGATCTGAGCTAATGGATTCAAGTTACAAGAAAGAAGATTCCAACTCAACATCAGGAAGAACATTTTGACAGTAAGAGCTGTTCGACAGTGGAATGGTCTTCCTCAGAAAGTGGTGGACTCTCCTTCCTTGGAGGTTTTTAAGCAGAGGTTGGATGTCCAATCTGCCGTGTATGATCTAGTTGAGATTCCTGCATCACAGGGAGTTGGACTAATTGACCTTCAGAGTCCTTTCCAGCTCTACATTTCTATGATTCTATGTAAAATAAAACAAAACCCAGCCCAAGTTTGAGCAGAGGAAAGCAGTTTGTACAACATCAAGAAAAGAGACCCAACAACTTTGTTGCAAGTTCAAGGTCACTGTGCAAATGGTTTTTGCAAAACTTGAGCTTTCCAAAGCATGGAAATGCAAGCTAAGCAAATGAAGGTTATCTGTATGATAATCACTGAGAATCAGAGACTGACACCACTGAGGGTTCAGCTGTTTCTGTGCGGCTCTGTTGGTTGGGGGACTAACAGAGCAACGTCAAAGCTCGCATCTTATGGCACCATAAGCCTGCATAGTCAATCATCCTGACAAGCTGCTTCATTCTGTAGGTAGGTGGCAAAGTTATTTAACATTTCAATGAAACGCTACGGCAGCTTTGGAGCGACCGCAAAGTTTCAGACAAAGAAAAGCAGTCTTAACAGCCTCAAGATAAACAGACAGGTGGTGTAACATTTTTCAAACGGAAAGCCTGTGCTAAGTATTGCTGTCGCCTATTAATCATTTTCCTCCAAGCGTCAGCCATTCTCATTGGCTGAGGTGCAGAGGAATATCTGGGGAATGTCACGGAACTTCCACAAACATTCTACGTGCTGAGATAGAAAAGGTCAGGCATACAATGGCAACAAACGGAGCAGGTGCCAGCAGAGAAGCGGAAAATCTGCTTGATGGGGAATGAATAGACTTGGGATCTTCTGCACGCCAAAGATTTGCATTACCTCTGAGCTTTGGGGACATCCACGCTGTGGGTGTTACGAGGTGTCAAAAAGTCAACCACAACACACGCTTTTCAAATATTTGCTTGGTATTGATCAAAGTTAATTCTGCGGGGGTGCATGCATCCCCCCACCATTAACACCCCCCTCTAGGATTCTTTCTATACATATCAATATGACCAGGGACCTCACAATTTCCTGGGACATTACCACTTGAAGGGGGGGGGAAACAGCCCTTCTCTCCCCCAGTCAACCTGGATAAGCTGTGGAGACTTGATAATGAGGAGATGTGGCCCAGGTATGTGCAAAATCAGACCAGATTAGCACCTGTAATGGATTATGTTATTATAAAGTCCTGACCAAGGGGGGGGGGTACTGCTGAAAGGAGCCTGTAATTGTGAAAGCAAAGTTCTTCAGCAGAAAAAGCAGAAGGAAAAATTAACAAACAAAAGAAGCTGGTGGACTTCTCTACGTGCTCAGATTTAAATAAACACCATTTCAGCTAAACTAAATAGATAATGTCTGCCTGGAAGTTTGCCTCCCATCCCCTGCAAATATGTCATTGAAACATGCAATGGTATCCCTGAGTAGCTTCTTGACATTCTTTGGCTTACTGCAGCTGCAAGAAAACATATGGTTTGTTGCAGCAAATGGCTCATCTTTTCTCAACTGCGTAAGTCTCTGGACAAGGACAGTTACAATAAAGGGTTTACTAACCACCTGTGTTTCCCATCTAGTTCTGCTGTCAGGCGCCATTATCTCTCTGCAAGCGAGACTTGCAACAAGACATGCACTGTGTCCTTACCTCCTTCACAGGAGTTCTCCTGTTCTCCTGCTCCATCCAACCCCTCTTTCAGGATGCACCATTCCATTCCTTTAGCTGAGGTTCCTGCATTCCAGGGGGTTGGACTAGATGACCCCCTGGGTGCCCTTCTAACTCTGTGATTCTGTGATTCTGTGCTCTCTCTCTTCCTCCCCTTCCTCCAGGTTTCTTCTTTCCCTTTCCAAGGGATGCTCGGCCTTCTGTGATTGCTGGGCATGTTCTGTCCTCGGTGAGATTTGGTGGGGTGGGTGTGCTTCTTCCCTTAGGCTGTTTCTTTTTGAGATTTGTTGTACTTCTGCAAATGCCACAGATTCCTTCAAGTAAGCTGCTTCTTCTCTCTCTCTTTTTCTCAAGAGTTTTGGCTCCACTCCCACCAGCACTCTCCATCTGAGTTTTCTATGGGAAGGAGTGATATATAAAAAGAGTCAGTTGCCAACATTCCATTCCCCTTCTCTGAAGATTCGGCCAGATTTTGGAGCGACCGTGAATCAGAATGCAGAATGGGGCTAGGAGCAAAAGGGGCTATATTTTGTTTTTAGTGGTCAGTGTTTTCAGGAGCAGGAAGCACATTTATTTTATTTTACAGAATTTATAGCCCACCTTTTTCTCCAAGGCGTACAAAGTAGCATACATGGGTTCCCCCCCCCCCCGCTTCCACAATTAATCACTTGCCTGGTCAGAGGATGGAGACAGGGGACTGTGTGTGTCTGTGTAGGAAATGTAATATAAACATTTGTCGCTCCATCCACTTGGGTTTCTGGCTCAGTCCATGACTGCTGTTTGGCCCATGTAATGTTGCAAAACAAGGAGTGAAGTCTTGAAAGAAATCCCCCATCGCTGCTTCATTCCATGATTGTCATTCATTCCTACAGGACAAAGTAAAGTGCTGGACTTAAGGAGGAAGACAGAAGTGGAGAAGGAGTCAAGGACTTGGTTCTGAGGAGGTGGAGGGAGTCAGAGAATAGGGAAGGGGTATTAGCAGGGGCATTTGAATATTGCAGATGGAGTCCAGAGAGAAAAATAAAATGATAATACTAGCTAAAGCGAACAAAAATAGTATATAATATGAAGAGAAATAAACAGAGAGACCTGGTTTTTCCTCTTCATTCAGACTTTGTAACACAGCAGGTAGACATTCAGCCAAACATACAGAGGAAAAACTCCTTCAGAACTATAAAGCCAATCAGAACACAACTTACCTCAGCAAGGCTTCTGCCACTCTCTGTGGTTGCTAGGCAAACCTCCACCCCCACTCGCTTAGTTGACATTACCGCTAAAAAACCGAACCCTTAAGCCATGGGTAGGCAAACTAAGGCCCGGGGCCCAGATCTGGCCCAATCGCCTTCTCAATCTGGCCCACAGACGGTCCGGGAATCAACTTGTTTTTACATGAGTAGAATGTGCCTTTTTATTTAAAATGCCTCTCTGGGTTATTTGTGGGGGATGCCTGGTGTTTTTACATGATTAGAATGTGTCCTTCTTTTTAAAATGCATCTCTGGGTTATTCGTAGGGCATAGGAATTTGTTCATCCCCCCCCCATATAGTCTGGCCCCCCACAAGGTCTGAGGGAGGCCCCCTGCTGAAAAAGTTTGCTGTCCCCTGCATTAAGCAATGAACATTTAAGCTGCAAAGCAAATGATCTCTGCTGTTGCTCTTCCAGCTAGGGGCTGATGTGGAGAGATGGGTTGCGTGGAGGAGGCCTGCTCCTTCTCAGTTTAATTCCCCATTTATTTGCATGCTGGTATTGATGAAGTTTGAAATGCAGAAGTATGG
This sequence comes from Lacerta viridis, assembly GCA_900245905.1. Lineage (NCBI taxonomy): Eukaryota > Metazoa > Chordata > Lepidosauria > Squamata > Lacertidae > Lacerta > Lacerta viridis. The sequence goes on along the minus strand of OFHU01001265.1, from coordinate 31,201 downwards.
CTCAGGAGATACACCTGAACACATGAGAAGGAATGGCAGTGATTGCGAGTGCTGTTGGCACATAATGAAACACATCAGAACTTTTCTTGTTCTCTTGAAAATCTCAACCCAGTTCTTTTTGTAGTTCGGAATTAGAACACCCCCCCCACCCCTTCTTTCCAACCTAACCCATGGAGGGAGAAGGAGAGAGTGTTATTTCATTAACAACTTGCCACCATCAGCAAGAGTCCCTTTTAGCACAACCCAATTCATTTCAGAACGGAATATTTCTGTTACCGGGCAAAAAACAAAAGAGCAGATGTGATATATGGCACTTGTAAATTTCACTGCTAGTAAGGCTTAATATTCTTTTCTAAATCAATTCCAAGTCCTCTCTGGTTGCTTTTCCCACTCACTTCTTTTTCCAAACACTCAATTTTTGATCATGTCACTTGTAATATTTTTTAATCGTTTCCATGAATAATTTCACTTATTACCCTGAGCTGTCTTTGTGACCTCTAATTTCATTGCATTTCTTCCCCCCTCCTTTCTCTTCACCCTGAAATTTATAATAAGGGTATATTTCCCACCTACTGCAAATTAAAAAGGAAACATGTATCTTGAGAAAATTCTGAGCCTTGAGGAGAGCTTCCCCGGAGCTCTCTTCTTCACCCCTTCTTCTCTATGGACCTTCACAAAATCTGGAGTCTTCTCTCCAGCACTAGCTCAGAAAAGGACATCACAGAGCTTGGAAAGGTACAGAGAAGGCAATCAAAATGCCTAGGGGGTTGTGGCAGCTTCTCTAAAAGGAAAGGTTAAATTGCTCCAGCCTTTTTAGTTAAGTAATAAAAGTTACTAAGTGGAGGCAGTGAGAAATTTTACTTTCTTTGGTTCCATGATCCCTGCAGATGGTGACAGCAGTCATGAAATTAAAAGACACCTGCTTCTTGGGAGGAAAGCAATGACAAACCTAGACAGCATCTTAAAAAGCAGAGACATCACCTTGCCAACAAAGGTCCATATAGTTAAAGCTATGGTTTTCCCAGTAGTGATGTATGGAAGTGAGAGCTGGACCATAAAGAAGACTGATCGCCGAAGAATTGATGCTTTTGAATTATGGTGCTGGAGGAGACTCTTGAGAGTCCCATGGACTGCAAGAAGATCAAACCTATCCATTCTGAAGGAAATCAGCCCTGAGTGCTCACTGGAAGGACAGATCCTGAAGCTGAGGCTCCAATACTTTGGCCACCTCATGAGAAGAGAAGACTCCCTGGAAAAGACCCTGATGTTGGGAAAGATGGAGGGCACAAGGAGAAGGGGATGACAGAGGATGAGATGGTTGGACAGTGTTCTTGAAGCTACCAACATGAGTCTGACCAAACTGTGGGAGGCAGTGGAAGACAGGAGTGCCTGGCATGCTCTGGTCCATGGGGTTACAAAGAGTTGGACACAACTAAACGACTAAACTAAAACGACAAAGTGGAGGACATGATAGAGATTTATAAAAAAAAAAAAAAAAATCCATGGTGTGCAGAAAGTGCGGGAAAGAGAACATAATCTATTTTTCTTACATTTATAAGAGCAGAAGCAGAGCCAGTTGGAGGAGGCCAATGGCCCATCTAGTCTGGCATCCTGTGTTCAACTGTGAGAAAACTACAAGTAGGATTTGAGCCCAAGAGCCCTCTCCCCTCCTGCAGTTCCGAGCACCTGTTATTCAGAAGCATTGCTTCCTCCAGCTGTGGAGGGAGAACATAGTCATCAGGGTTGGTAGCTATTGAGAGCCTTATCCCCCATGTATCCTCCATGCAAGGGCCACTTATGGAAATATTATTGGCTAATATCTTACAATCAAAGTCCACAGAAGCAGCCCATGGGTCAGTCCCATAAAGACTATTCCACATCAGTCTACATTATACCACACACTTCTTCCATCATGGAACCTAAAGTGACACACCCAACATGGGGCATTGCCTATTGGGTGATTTGATTTTTGGTGGCCACCACGCATTGGTGCTGAGCACATCACTTTCAAAAGGACAGTTGCTACACGCCTGCAGCATGTCTGATCTTCCAGGGGCCTTGTAGGGAGGAAGATAGTTGGTTGAGGAGCCTGGCTCAAATTTGACTTATACCCAACCCTGGTCTAGTCTTAACAATGACATTTATACCAGATAGCAGACACATGTGGGGGCAGTTTAGGAGATGGGCAAGCTTTGGATAAGCAAGGGCACCTCCCAGTATGGTTTCCCCTGCCATGGGACTGGCCATGTGTGTGGAATGACAATTAACAGCAGTAACTCAGACAAAGTGCATTTGATGTCCACCATTTTTATTGCCTCTCTTCCTTCCTTTTCTCTTTGGCAAGATTAATACTCATGCATATGTATATGATGGGGAGAGGCTGAAGAAGGCAATGTTTTATGGAGCGGCAACCTATTAGCACTCAACTGAGTTAGGAACATTACCAGGAAATCAAAGATTTTGCAGCATTGTGCAAGACCGTTTATTTATCTATGCTCTTTTAACTTCTTTATATTTTGTACATTGCCTTCATAGACCTGGCGAAGGCCTTTGACCTCATCAGCTGAATAGGACTCTTCACACTGCTCAACATGAAAGGATGCCCACCTTAGCTTCACAAGATGATCATAATCCTTCCGCACGAACACGTGTGCCACTGTCCGGTATGATGGTTCATTCTTGGACTCCTTCCCTATGGACAGCGGTGTGAAACAGAGCTGTCCACAGAATGGAGGATGAACAAACACAAACCCCTGTGTTGCAAAATGTAACAATCTACAAAAATGCAAATGCAACATGCCGGCTAATAACTGTTAGTGAATATATAATTGGTTATGATGTCATTCAAAATATATGAATAAGCCACTTCAAAATGATGTATATATCATACAAGACATCTCACAAAATACACAAGTAACTACAAGTTGTTATATGTATCAGAGTTGAACAGAGAATCAAACAAATCAATACACAGCGAGGAATGCCAAGCCTGTCCAGTGAGCATTGGTCCACTAGCATGATCCCAACTAGTATGAATATTTCATTGATAATTATTCGCTGATGAAGACTTTATTCCGAACCAGTTGAATCAGAAGGTTAAGGGGTGATATGATAGCCATGTTCAAATATATAAAAGGATGTCATATAGAGGAGGGAGAAAGGTTGTTTTCTGCTGCTCCAGAGAAGCGGACACGGGGCAATGGATTCAAACTACAAGAAAGAAGATTCCACCTAAACATTAGGAAGAACTTCCTGACAGTAAGAGCTGTTTGACAGTGGAATTTGCTGCCAAGGAGTGTGGTGGAGTCTCCTTCTTTGGAGGTCTTTAAGCGGAGGCTTGACAGCCATCTGTCAGGAATGCTTTGATGGTGTTTCCTGCTTGGCAGGGGGTTGGACTGGGTGGCCCTTGTGGTCTCTTCCAACTCTACGATTCTATGATTCCTCCTCCTTGAGAGGTCCAGAGAACTTCCAATGCAGGGCTACCTTCAGATGTCTTCTAAAAGTTGTGTAGTTCTTTAACTTCATAACACCTGATGGAAGGGCATGCCACATATTTTTGTTCAATTCTCCTAATATACCTAATTATTGATTGCAATTATGTAATGGCTCAATATTGTCTACACCAGGGATGGGGAGCCTGTGGGGCCTCTAGATTTCACAGGACCGCAGCTCCTAATATCTATTGCCATTGGCCATGCTGACTGGGGTTGATGGGTACTGGAGCCCCACAACCTCTTGAGGGCCACAGATTACCCATCTGTTGATATTTGGAGATTGGAAGCAGCTCTCAAGGTTCTTAGATGAGAGTCTTCCAAAGCAGATTTCATTAATACAGTAGAATTCATTAGAATACACAATTTGCCGCCCTAAATATGTTAAACGCCAGGTACTAGGCACTCACAGTAACCTTGGCTTCACCATCCCAAGGGTTGCAGCTTTCATTTTTTAAAAGTGATTTATAATATGGACTATCATCATTATAGAAGAAAATAAAGAAAGCAGCCTGAGGGAAACTCTTGCTTTCGGAGCCTCCACGCCATCCACTAGACCTCCCTTTCTTGGAGGCACAGTCGTTTCACGCTTAGCTGTGCCTGGCCATTTAGAAAAATCAACCTGTTTTGCTTGCCTTTCTTTGCAATATTGGCCACGCGGAATTACTTTTAAAGTCCGCTGGAGGGTGAAAGCCTTTTACAGCTCCATAAAACCTGAGTGGCAAAGAGGAGAGTTTTTCTGGAAACAAACAAAAGAGGACCCAAACAAACCTGTTTTCTTATTTCTTGCTAAATGCTTTCCCTGCCTCCAGCCCTGGTGAATATTTTTCTTTCTTTCACACGCACACACAAAGAATTCTGCTTCCCTGAGGCTCTTTGCCAGTTTGGAGATCAGTTGTTGAGGACAAAATGGCAAGCACTCTTCTTCTATGATCAAGATGAATATATATATATATATATATTCCCATGCAAGAAATTTCCATGGCTATCATTACTTGGGTTGGCTATTCTGTTCCAGGTCCTGCTATGATTCACTGTAGTTAAGAATATAAGAAGAACTTGCTGGATCAGACCATTGGCCCATCTAGTCCAGCATCCTGTTCTCATAGTGGCTGACCAGAAGACCTTGGGAAACCTGTAAGTAGGACCTGAGCACAAGAGCAACACTCTCCCCTCCTGTGGCTTCCAGCAGATGATATTTGGAAGTACTATGGCCTCTGACCTTGGAGGTAGAGCATAGGAAGGATTTGTCCACTCCTCTGTTAAAGCCATTTAAGTCGATGACCATCACTGCCTCCTTGGGGAACAAATTCCATAGCTCAACCATGTGCTGTGAGAAGAAGGATTTTCTTTTGTCTGCCCTGAATTTTCCAGCATTCAGCATCATTGGATGTCTATGAGTTCTCATGCTAGTAAGAGGAGAGGGGAAAAACCTCTTCTCTACCCACTTCCTCCATGAGTGGTTTAACAATCTTATCCCTCTTCCCACAAGGCTTTAGGAATGGTAGGTCTGCAAAAGGAACAGGGGTTCCTAAGCTCTTGGGATTCCCAGGGGGAAAGTATTTTATATGTACGGTGCATGCTCCTAAAGCCCTCAATCTCATCCCATGAATTAAGAGAAGCAGATTCCAAGTTCATGAGAAATGCAGGGTGTTTTTGAGCTGATTCTGTTTGCAGTACTGTGGCCAACCAATAAAGCTTGACTGATGGTTGACTGGAAATCATGGAGCAACTGAATACTGTGACCTTCCAGTCCTCTGTTCTCTTTGTTTTCTACCTCTCACAATTCATATTTCAGATGGTGTCTCTGGTTCCTTCTTTGGTGAATGCTAATGGAATTATGTTGTGAGCTGCCTCTTCCGCAGCCCCGATGGTTAAATTTCAGCGACCTCTGATGACAGCCCTCGCCAACGATGACCCTCCAGTCACTCCCCTCAAATACAATTAAAATCACAGGTTTGTAATTTAGATACTTTCTCCTTTGTGCTTCTTTTAATTATGTAAGTTGTGTTATCTCCCTTTCAACTTAGTTTGGGTAAGACTTGAAGAAAAAATGTTTTCTTCTTCTTCAGAGCTTAAAGTATTCAAATTTGATCTCGCAAATGCAGCAATGTGATCTGGACTGCTTGGATTCCTTAGGAATACCATCTAGTTTCAGCCTATAGCTTCTGACAGACCAGAGGTGCCTGGTTGCCCCCAAGATCGAGGGGGCCCAGCATGTGTTGTGTGACATCAGGTGTGAGATATGCATTGCACAAAATGTTGCATCGTCTGATGGAGTCTGAGTGTTTTGGATGAGCCGGTCCCTGAAACCATGATGTGGGATGCGATCACATGCGCTGCGCACCGGGGCCCTTCAACATTGGGGGCGAGTGGCCCCCTTCCAACAAATATTGAGGGGGGCCGAAGACACCTTGGCACCCTGGAGTTGGCACACCTGCGACTGACTCACTATACAGCTTATGTGGGCAACTTATTGCCTCAGGCCTGATTTCATGCAGGCTTCAGGCCTATTTTCACACCCCCACAAGCAATCAGTGCAGACCTCTGGCAGGAGAGGTCTGCTGCTACTACAGTATCCTTCTGGGAGAGAGTATTGGGCGGAGGTAGAGAAGTGGGTGGCAGAAATCTTGGAAGAGCTGAACTATATTACTGACACATTATCTTCTGCCACAGTAAACTATTTTGGACTTTAAGCTGGCTCTGCGTGGTTACTGAAATCAGGGGAGACTTCTGCTACATGGGTACCTCACCTCAGATTCCATAGGGACGCGGGTGGTGCTGTGGTGTAAACCACTGAGCCTCTTGGGCTTGCCAATTGGAAGGTTGGTGGTTTGAATCCTCGTGATGGGGTCAGCTCCCGTTGCTCTGTCCTAGCTCCAGCCAACCTAGCAGTTCAAAAGCATGCCAGTGCAAGTAGATAAATAGGTACTGCAGCAGCGGGAAGGTACCGTATTTTTCGCTCCATAGGGTGCACCTCATTTTTAGAGGAGGAAACAAGAAAAAAAATATTTTTCTGGTTTTCCTCCTCTAAAAGCCCTGTTTTTTTGAGGATCAGCTAAAAGTTTTGCAGCTTTTTTGCAAAGGGAGAAAAGCAAAGCTCCTTTTGCAAAGGGGGAAAAGCAAAGAGGAAAAGCCCCATTTTTATGGGGTTCAACTCACATTTCTGCAGCTTCTGAAGGAAAGGGAGCCATTTCTACAGTTTCCAGACAGATAATCTAATCAGCCAGTCACATGTTGCTGGGGAAACAAACAACCTCCCTCTGCAGCACATTCAACAATGGAGGGCGGGGCTGAAAGGGAGCCGGGACTCTTATCTCTCTCCCGATCTCTTGCTGATCAGCTGCTGAGCGGGGTCCTTTCAACACCCCCTTTTCTCTTTGTAAAATAAAAAGCACAATCTGCTTTTGGCCCCTGGGCAATTTAGCTCCAGGGACCACCATTCGCTCCATAAGACGCACAGATATTTCCACTGAATTTTTAGGAGGAAAAAAGTGTGTCTTATGGAGCGAAAAATACGGTAAACAGTGTTTCCATGCACTCTGGTTTCCGTCACAGTGTCCCGTTGCGCCATAAGCGGTTTAGTCATGCTGGCCACCTGACCCAGAAAGCTATTTGTGGACAAATGCCAGTTCCCTTAGCCTGAAAGCGAGATGAATGCCACAACCTCATAGTCACCTTTGACTGGACTTAGCCGTCCAGGGGTCCTTTACCTTTTACCCTTTGCCTTACCTCAGATTCCTATCAAGAAAGACACACAGCGAGTAGACTCTCTGATTTTTTCGCTCTGTCCCACTGTCTTCAGCCCACTGTGGTCTGACCTGTTCTCTTCAAGGAAATGCATCCCGTGTTTGAAAAATAACAGGCTTAAGGGATGCGGGTGGCGCTGTGGGTTCAACCACAGAGCCTAGGGCTTGCTGATCAGAAGGTCGACGGTTCGAATCCCCGCAATGGGGTGAGCTCCTGTTGCTCGGTCCCAGCTCCTGCCCACCTAGCAGTTCAAAAGCACGTCAAAGTGCAAGTAGATAAATAGGTACCGCTCCAGCAGGAAGGTAAACAGCGTTTCCGTGCGCTGCTCTGGTTCGCCAGAAGCGGCTTTGTCATGCTGGCCACATGAGCCGGAAGCTGTACGCCGGCGCCCTCGGCCAGTAATAATAATAAATCTTTATTACGGTCATAGACCAGCAAAAGAGAAAATAAAACGATAGTACATAGTATAAATATTTCTTAAATATCGTCTTTTAACAATACTATTTCAAATCCCGTATTAGATTAAAATTAAGCTAATATTTAGTGGGAGATAATTCCATTTAAGTATTATCCACTATGGCTTGGTGGACGGCTTTATCGCTGTTGTTAGTTGATGTCACGACGCGTCTCAGTCTTGCCGCATGGTAACAAAATTTGGCTACAGTCATAGTTCGCTCTGGGTTGGTGTCCTCAATTAAATATCTAGTCAGCATTTCAATTGAACGGCCTGGTAGATTTTTTTAACAGGGGTTCCTTTGGCCAGTAACACGAGATGAGCGCCCCAACCCCAGAGTTGGACACGACTGGACCAAATGGTCAGGGGTCCCTTTACCCTTTACCTTACAACTGGCTTCCTTTTTGAATCGAGATGGCAGATGGAACTTTTCAAAATCCACCCCCCCCCCAAAAAAATAGCCACTAATTTAAAAACTGACCTGATTTTGGGGGAGTGTGTGGTGGTATGAAGCTGCTAAGAAAATAACTTGCAAAAAAATGCTCCATTGAAAAACCCCCACATAAGCCATCCACAGCCCAATACACTTTTGCACCTAAAGTGAGTTACAAAATGGGACCTTCACGCCAGGGAAGAAGGGGTGAGTGAAAATCTAGATTAGGAGCAAGGTGGGTAATAAATATCTGCACTGGGAACAAGGGAGGGGGGAGAGGAGACCAACAGAGCCTCCTATTCTCCAAGAGGCTGCTGTAGAGGCAGCGTGAAGGTGGATGCCAATGAGGTGACAGATCTGGTCTCCAAGGAGCACTTCAGTCCTCAGGAGAAGGAGACTAAATGTGTAACTTCTCTACTTTGAGACTGTTTCAGCCATGTTCTCGCTCACAGCAGTCCTGTTCCGTCACACGGCTATCCACACCTGTAGCCTGCACTTTTATTCCTTCGTAATTTCCCTCTCCTTGCCAGAGTAGATTTGCAAAAGTGTTAATGAGAAATGCCAATAGTAAATCCCAAATCCTGGTGTGAAAATGTGGCGTGCTAAAAATACAATTTGAGATGTTTTGGAAGCGAGTTAGAAAAGAAGGTCTCCCCTTAGCTCTCACTTCTTGGGGGGTGACAGTGCAGCCCTGCTGTAGCTGTGAACACAAGATCTAAGAAAGGGAGAGGGAGGGGGAGAGAGAGTAGGAGGTGTCAGCTTTTTGAACTTAAAAGTGGAATGGAGGTTGTGTAACCTCTCTCCTTAAAGCATCTGACCTCTTTAGAAAGCCTTTGGCGAGATGCTTGCAGGGCTGCCTCCAGATTTCTGGGGGCCCTTGAGCACAGATGATCAGTGGTCCCCTTTGCCCCTCACTTTCTTCCTCGGTCCACACCCCATATCCCTCTGGGCCCCACTCCTATAAAATAAAACAAATATTGACCTATATGCCACCCAAGTATCAACAAACAGTTGAAAACTTTTGTTTTTATTGGCAAAATTGTTCAACTGTTGTTAGCTATTGTCATGCTCAGCTCACCGAGGGAGGGACTAGGTCAGGCATAGGCAAACTCAGCCCTCCAGATGGTTGGGACTATAACTCCCATCATCCCTAGCTAACAGGGTCAGTGGTCAGAGATGATGGGAGTTGTAGTCCCAAAACATCTGGAGGGCCGAGTTTGCCTATGCCTGGACAAGGAAATCACCTAGGTCTACCTGAGAAGCTCAGTGTGTGAAAATGTTTTGAGCTGGTTGCTACAGCCCAGACCGCATGGCTCTTACCAGCCATGCTTGTGTTCCTATACCAATAATTTAGGCAGAGCAGTAGCTATGGGGCAGCTAGCTAGGTTTTTTGTTTTGCTTCAGGTGAAGCTTCCAGAGGGGCACCATTGAGGCTCCCAGCCTGTGTGTGTATGCAAATGCACATGTGTGTGTGTGTGTGTGTGTGTGTGTGTTGTGTGTGTGTGTGTGTGTGTGTGTGTGTTCCAAACTCGATCTTTGACCTGGGTGAAATAAATAGAAATAGAAATACTTTAATGTCACTGTATCACATGTTTACAGTGATATTAAACTAGAGCCTAGTTTCACCCCTGATTTAGGAACTTTTACCACTGTAACTCAGCCAAATTCTATTGCCTGTGCAACTTTTTCAAAAGCCTGTATGGAAAAGTACATGAATCTGACCTTTGGCAAAAGCAGATCCAGGAGAGCATGACTGGTTCAATAGCACCAGGCGTGCAGCTTCTCAGACGCTGTAGCAAGAGCCACAACTATGATGTCCAACGGAAGGCAAGAGGCAGGGAGGGGCACCAAATTTGTGTGTTGCACATTGAAATTTGAGATGCCACAGTCCGTCACTGCCTTTGGAGAGTTCATAAGTAAACCATTTCTAATTTACTAAATGTGTGGTCTTTTTTCCATGCCAGGGGAAATGGGAAACATTGGAAGGAACTTGGAAGGGTATATTTTAAAGGTCTGATTGCCTATTTTTCAATGCTTTACTTTGCTGCATATTTCGTGATTTTAAATCTCTTCTGGGATTCTCTCACTGAAGAGGATTTGCCCCAAACCAGGATCTTGACATCCAAGTATTTCTCCTTTTTTATACCTGTTTCCCCCCCCCCTTGCCACCAATGCTCTGGAGCAGGAAGAAATAAACTGACTCCATCTTCCATGTGACAGCCCTTTAGATATTTGTAGATGGCTGTCACGTCTCCTCTCAGCCTCCTCTTTTCCAGGCTGACCATACCCAGGAAGCGAGATATTGATGCATGATCCAGTACCTGAGCTGATGATCAAAGCCATCCACACTTCGGAGAGCAAGAGTTATATAAAGAGGTACTCTACAACAGGTATATTGAGGTGGGAGACTAAATTTGTATCTTGAGGTGGAAGACAAAAATGCATGGCAGACGTCACCTGTTCTGTTCCGAGCTGGTTAAAAATACCTACTGATATTAAAATCACAATCACCATGGAGAAGGAGAGGGTTTGTTTTTTTTACTCCAAAGGTCAAAAACAGAGAGTAGAGGCGGCACTAAGTGCATCAAGTAAGGAAAGTATATTAATTCAGAGACAGCCGACATTGTGCTCTACAAATGTTGGTCTTCAGCTCTCCTCTTCCTTGACCATTGGCTGTGCTGACTGAGGGTGATTGGAGGTGAATTCTGAATCCATTGTGCTTTGTTGCCTGTAGTTATTTACTTACTAGGGGAGTAATACTCACCGCTTCTCTCAACCTAACCTACTTCACAGGGTTGTTGTAGGCAGGGATATGCCACACGCTGTATAATTGATCACAAGACACAGTGCATGCACATCATTTAATTTGGGGGTCGAAGGGACCTCGGCCCCAAGGAGTTGGCTCCTGCTGTGGTTGCAGGGGTTCAACAAGCAAGGGGAGACTCCTCCTTGGTTTAAAAGATGGGGTATAAATGCAAGCAATATTTACAGGTGAAACTCGAAAAATTAGAATATTGTGGAAAAGTCCATTTATGTAAGCAATTGTTTTCATTAGCTACTGGAGTTTAATATATGAGATAGACTCATGACATGCAAAGCGAGATATGTCAAGCCTTTGTTTGTTATAATTGTGATGATTATGGCGTACAGCTGATGAAAACCCCAAAGTTGAGATTGTTAATTTGGGGTTCTCATCAGCTGTATGCCATAATCATCACAATTATAACAAATAAAGGCTTGACATATCTCGCTTTGCATGTCATGAGTCTATCTCATATATTAGTTTCACCTTTTAAGTTGAATTACTGAAAGAAATGAACCTTTCCACAATATTCTAATTTTTTGAGTTTCACGTGTGTGTGTGTGTGTGTGTGTGTGTGTATATATATATATATATATATATATATATATATATATATATATATATATATGTAAGCATAAGCATTTCAGCCAGTGGGAGTTCTTCCACGGGCTTCCGCTCACTGGACTTGTTCATTGAATCCAGCCCCATGGCCAGCTTTTCAGATAATGAAAAGCATCTCACATCAGTTGAAAAGAATGAGAGTGAGAGAAACCACTCACAACCTGAAAAGAGAAGAAACACAAAAGAAGGGAAAATGTCAAGGAGGGAGATCAGTTATTCAGGGACAAAATAAAATGGTAAGCTGCAGACATTTTTATCTAGTTCGGACCAGGCTGATCTTGCCTTGCTGGTGTTCTTGCTTGAAAGCAGTTACTTGTTCCTTTGGCTGCTGGATGGGCCTAGAGAGTTCTCCCCCCTCCTCACTTGCTACTCCCAGGGTAAGTTGCTGTTTATTTATTAACTGAGGTCCCAGATGGGGAAGTGATGGCCTCGCAGGTTGGGCTGCAACTCCCATCAGCCCCAGCCAGCTTGACCAATGTTCTGGGGGTGACGGGAGCTAGAATCCAGCAACATCTCGAAGGCAGTGGATGACCTACCTGTGGCAACGAGCTTTGGTTTAGGAATGTGCGGAAGCTGGTTCTCCAGTGTGTCTCCTGGGACCTTGTGGATCTCGTCCCCTATGGTTGCCGTTTGATGTCCCCTCTTCCAAAGCCTGTGGATGGGCTGTTGGCCACATGGCATGGGATCTCTCCATGCAGTTCACTTACCTGTTTGGATCTTCTGAAGCTCTTTGCTCCATATTGCCTTCTTCAGTGCTCTCTTGCTGTGGCCTGTGTTGCATACGGTGAGCTGTTAAAGGCTGACGAAGAGACATTTAGACCAAATGGCTGTTAGGTTTCGTTCAACCCGGTGACCGGTTCTGCTGCCTCCCTCTAAGCCTGATGGCCTGGGCAGGAAGGCTATACCTCTAGGAATGGACATGATCACAAAACAAATAAGACCCTCTTAATGTTATTAAATTAAGCAGCAAGCACTATTCATCACCTATACATGCATTGCACAGAGAAGAAACTCAACCAAATTGCTGTAGGCTGTCTGGCAGAGGCCCAATAACCATGATGAATTATGCTGGTGCTTGACAGGTTACTGACACATTCACAGCTCCCAGGGACTCCCTGGCAACTTGTGCTTAAATTGGATTCCAGGAGAATCATCGTCAAGAGTTTGTGATATGTAATGAGGAAGGCTGTGGTGACAGACACCCTGAGCCAGCCTAGGCCTTGAGGGGAATCCTTCTTAAAGAGCAGGCATCCACAACAGAGAAGACATCTAAGCAAATTGTACTGAAGATACCTAAGTTAGCAGTTTTGTAGTTGTTGTTTTTTATTGTGGCATACCTCTCAACTGTCCCGTTTTAAGTGGGACATCCCGGAATTGCAGAAGCCACCCCAGCTTCTGATTTGATCCCGGGATGTCCCATTTTGGCTCCTGCAAGAGCGTAACCCCAAAAGAAGTCTGGTTTTTTTGGGGGGGCAGTATGCTCTTGCACAAGTCAACTGGCTCTCATGAGAGTGCCGCCCCAAAAGATGCCCATTTGGGGGTGGGGGCTGTACGCTGCCCTGAAAGATAACCATTTCGGGGAGCCGTGTTCTCACGAGAGTCACTTGAATGTTGCATTTTTGTGCAAGTCGTATGAAGTTACAGGGAACGAGGCAGAAGGCCTTCTCGGTAGTGGCACCCGCCCTGTGCAATGCTCTCCCATCAGATGTCAAGGAGATAAACAACTGAGTTTTAGAAGACACCTGAAGGCAGCCCTGTTTAGGGAAAATAATTTTATTGCATCATCATCATCATCATTCTGTTGACAGCTGCTCAGAGTGGCTGGGGAAACGCTGCCAGATGGGTGGGGTATAAAAAAATCATCATCATCATCATGTGATTCAGTGGCACAGCATGGGGGGCTGAGGGGGTCATGGACCTGGGTGCATTTTTGTGAGGGGCATGACCAGGCACCCCCAGAACAGGTTCTCTCATTAGAGATTGGCTCCATGCACAAGGGACCTGCCACGGCAGCTTCCTTGTGCATGACCACAGCAGCTCAATTCCCATCTCCGTGTCAAGCATGACCTGGCAGAGCACTGCTGCCTTTCTCCTCAGCTGGGTGTCAGGATGTCCTACACACAAGTAGAACCTTGGCAGAGACACACGCCCGACTGGCATGTTCCTGGCTGGGGCTAATGGGATTCGTAATCCAAAAAATCTGGAGAGTACCACTGCCCCACTGAGTCAATCTGGTTTCTCCAGTTTATCAGCTGGATAGCTCTGTTGGTTAGAGCGTGGTGCTGATAATGCCAAGGTTGCAGGTTCGACCCCCATAAGGGAAAGCTGCATATATTTAGATGATCCCCTGGGTTCCTTCCAACTCTATGATTCTATGATCAGCTTTGTGAGTCTGGCTATTCCTTTCTGCAAGTCAAGATGTGGCCGGGTGATGCCCGTAGATGATAGGGTTGTTGGTTTTTTTTTTTTGGCTGCATTTTTGAAACTCTATTGCATCGCCCTCATTTCTTCAAATCCAGAATGAGAAGTGGCATTACTGGCTCCCTAGGGATTGCTAGTTAAAATCAGTGGTTTCTCTCTCTTTCTGAAAGTTATTATTACAATGAATAAGAGATCTGAAATTCTCCCAGGCAAAGTCGGTTCATGGAGAGCGGGGGGCGGGGGGAGGGAGAGGAGGTGGAAATAGACACCATCTCTTTTCTTTTGGCAAGGAAATTAACTTAGATTGGGAACAGGAGATTTGAGGTGGTGTGGCAGGGATGTCCAGATGCTGACCAGCATGAATTGGGAGAAGTGGGGCTGGAATCTGATTCAGGAGAGGAGGGCCATGGTCTGTGTGGACCCATAACAGCCAAGAGGCAAGAATCAGAGGCAGGGGAATCATAGACTCAAAGAGTTGAAAGGTACCTCCAAGGATCATCTAGTCCAACCCCCCCTAAAGCATCCATGATAGATGGCCATCCAACCTCTGCTTCAAAACCTCCAAGGAAGGAGAGTCCACCATCTTTTGAGGGAGCCTGTTCCACTGTCAAACAGCTCTTACTTTTCTTCTGTATGTTTAGCCGGAATGTCCTGTCTTGTAACTTGAAGCCATTGGTTCAAGACCTACCCTCCAGAGAAGGAGGAAAGCTTGCTTCTTCTTCCAAATGACAGCCTTGAGATATTTGAAGATGGTTTCTGGTTACGTGGTCTCTCCATGAAGCATAGCAAGACAGAGATTCCAGCACAGATGCAGCAGGTCAACCTCCTCCCTCCTCCTCAGCAAACACCTTTTCATCCTTTTGAGCAAACTTGTGGAAATATCCACAAATGCCAGTCTCTTCCTCCACACCCCACCGCACCCCAAATTTGAACTCGGCTCAACACTGGAAGACGACAACTTCCTGTGAATTTGATATTTATGGAATGCACATAATGATCCAGACAATTTTTAGTATAGAGTAGAACCAAAATCTTAGAATCATAGAATCATAGAGTTGGAAGAGACCACAAGGGCCATCCAGTCCAACCCCCTGCCAAGCAGGAAACACCATCAAAGCATTCCTGACAGATGGCTGTCAAGCCTCCGCTTAAAGACCTCCAAAGAAGGAGACTCCACCACACTCCTTGGCAGCAAATTCCACTGTCCGAACAGCTCTCACTGTCAGGAAGTTCTTCCTAATGTTTAGGTGGAATCTTCTTTCTTGTAGTTTGAATCCATTGCTCCGTGTCCGCTTCTCTGGAGCAGCAGAAAACAACCTTTCACCCTCCTCTATATGACATCCTTTTATATATTTGAACATGGCTATCATATCACCCCTTAACCTTCTCTTCTCCAGGCTAAACATACCCAGCTCCCTAAGCCGTTCCTCATAAGGCATCGTTTCCAGGCCTTTGACCATTTTGGTTGCCCTCTTCTGGACACGTTCCAGCTTGTCAGTATCCTTCTTGAACTGTGGTGCCCAGAACTGGACACAGTATTCCAGGTGAGGTCTGACCAGAGCGGAATACAGAGGTACTATTACTTCCCTTGATCTAGACACTATACTCCTATTGATGCAGCCCAGAATTGCATTGGCTTTTTTAGCTGCTGCATCACACTGTTGACTCATGTCAAGTTTATGGTCTACCAAGACTCCTAGATCCTTTTCACATGTACTGCTCTCAAGCCAGATAACTTAGGTAAAAATAATACAGTGATTTTAAAAAATAATAATCATGGTTTTTTCCCCTCAGCATCTTTCGGAGATGTTCCAAAATCCCAACAATGTTTTGTTTGAACCATTTCCCCATCACCTGTCCCCATTTCTGTGCATTATGCAGACTTCTGTTCCTGCTGTGCTCTGTTCTCAATTCACAGACAACTGATCTCACTTCACTTTCTGTGAGATACTGCACAGCGTCATTCTCTCTTCCTTCCATATGTTGGTTAGTTTCTTGGGCTGCTGTAATGCACTTCCTTAAAGTTGGATGTCTCTTTCAGCACACACAGAATTATAGAATTGTACAGCTGGAAGGGAACCCCCAAAGTCATGGAGTTCAACCCTTTGCAATGGAGGAATCTCCTTTCTTGCCATTTGTATCAGTGGGTTCAGGTCCTGCCCTCTGGAGCAGCAGAAAACAAGCTTGCTCCCTCTTCCCCTCCATGACCGCTCCTCCATGTCACCCTGTGCTTGAGAATGCTGTATGGCAGGGGTGAGTAGAGCCGTAAGAACATAAACCCGCTCACCCTTTCACATGTGGTGGCATTGTGGGATGGAGGAGGCTTCAATGGGGCCCACACGGGGGAATTAAAACTGGCTGGGCCCTTCCTGATGGGCTGGGAGGGCATAAGCCCCCTTCGCCTACCCGGAATCCTATGCCCACACCCTGCTTTGGCAAATGGGGATGCAGGCTGGGACTTGGGCTGTGTGGCAGGTGGACCCAATGGAGCCGGCGGATGGTGGGCTTCCCTCCTATCCACTCCTTGCCCATTTAAGCAGCCAGCACCCTGGGCTCAGCCTGTTTCTTCCCGCACCGGGTTTTCCCCACTCACCCACTCTCAGTTTAAGCTAATAGTCAATGACTTTGCTGTGGCTACGGTGGTCGCCGTCCTTTAAGGGGCCAGGTGGGAATTTGCCCACCGGGCTAATCGGCACTGACCCGGTGGTTTTGCCTACCTCATAGCAATCGTCAAAACTGGTTGGGCATTGGGGCAATCCTTTGTTTGGGATGGAGGGGAGCTTGTAGTCTCTCCCTGCCCCTCCAAATGCTGGGTATCCCGTTAAAGGGATCGGGGGGTGGCCATGTCCGTGAGCCCAGGGGGGCCAGGGCCGAAGGCACTCCCCCAAATGGTGGTCCCTATTGGATGTAAATCTTAGGAACCCCCACCTGGATTGACCAGTCATCACTTCCGGTGGGCGGGTCAGAAGTATTTAGATTGCCCCATGCCCAAGGCAAACCTCTTTCATCTTATTCAATAAAGTTGTGGCCTGTTTATTCAATAAAGTTGTGGCCTGTTTTGACCCAAAACCAGTCTCTGTGGTCTCTCATTATATGGGTTGGGGTATGGAAAGTCTGATGCCTGGTCCTACAAGACGAGCCAGCTGCATCAGGCCAATGGCCCATCTAGTTCCCCATTTGAATTGACTCTGTGTGTTGTCTCTCTGTGTTGTTTTGTTTCTTTTTATGAATGTTTGTGTTTGAATTCTGTAAGCAACATCTGGAGGGCACCAGACTGGGGAAATCTGCTCCCAAGGGGGGGGGTATCTGCAGAGGCAGATTTAGGGCAGTGCAACAGGTTCTGCAGCACTGGGCACTAAATCTAGGGGGCGCTGCAGGGTGTCACAAACTACGACGTAGTGAACTGAGCATAACACAAGTCAGGAAGCAGGGGGTGTCCAAATTTTGGCCCTGCTGAAATCTGAAAGACCAGAGTCTGTCCCTGATAACTGCTCCATGCACCATGTGAAGCTGTTTTTCTCCACCTGCTTCCATGCAGGAGATTGTCCTGATCTTTCCGTTTCCCCTTCTCCTTCGTTACTACGCCATTACACCAATGCAGCAGCCAAATTGCCCCAGTAATTGCACCAATTTGCCCTAGCCGTGATCAGAAGTTGAGCAATTTCAACTTTTCTGTTTTGTTTCAAATTAAATATCAGACGGAAGCACTACTGGAAAAATCCTGGTGTTAGTAAATCAAAGCTAAGTATTTCATTATACCGTCTGGAGCTTAAGAATGCCTCGGCACAAAAGGATTCCCGCTAAGCCACTGAGAGTTGCACTTAATTAAGGCTTAATTAGGTGGCTTTTGCATATGGGGGTGGGGAGGACAGTTCTTCACACTTTTATTTTTCTTTGCAAGATGGTTTCCCCCAACATGTTATTAAAAAGAATGTTGGAATTTAATTAATAGGTGTTTTAATGACAAATAGTTACTTGGATATGTGTTATATCTCCTTGAAAACGAATATATGGTTGAACCATGTTGTTCTTGTCACTTCCTCTTCCTTCCAGAAAAATAGAGTTACATTTTGTAGAGTGTTTGTTGTTGTTGTTTAGTCATTTAGTCGTGTCCGACTCTTCGTGACCCCATGGACCAGAGCATGCCAGGCACTCCTGTCTTCCACTGCCTCCCGCAGTTTGGTCAGACTCA
Organism: Lacerta viridis; assembly: GCA_900245905.1. Lineage (NCBI taxonomy): Eukaryota > Metazoa > Chordata > Lepidosauria > Squamata > Lacertidae > Lacerta > Lacerta viridis. The sequence goes on along the minus strand of OFHU01001265.1, from coordinate 13,036 downwards.
TGTTGGTAGCTTCGAGAACACTGTCCAACCATCTCATCCTCTGTCGTCCCCTTCTCCTTGTGCCCTCCATCTTTCCCAACATCAGGGTCTTTTCCAGGGAGTCTTCTCTTCTCATGAGGTGGCCAAAGTATTGGAGCCTCAGCTTCAGGATCTGTCCTTCCAGTGAGCACTCAGGGCTGATTTCCTTCAGAATGGATAGGTTTGATCTTCTTGCAGTCCATGGGACTCTCAAGAGTCTCCTCCAGCACCATAATTCAAAAGCATCAATTCTTTGGCGATCAGTCTTCTTTATGGTCCAGCTCTCACTTCCATATATCTCTACTATTTAATTTAATTTATTTAAATTTAAATTTAATTTAATTTTCTCCAGTAATAATAATAATCTTACTTTTGACAGTTTAGATTATGGAAAACCTTGCCCTGAGAAGTACAGTTGACCTTGTCAAATGAGGAATGGCTCAGTAGTGGTGGAGAAGGTCTTAGGTTTAATCCTCAGCATCTGCAGGTGGAGCTGGGAAATGTTTCCTCTCTGGAAACCTGCATAGCTCCTGCCAGTCACTGTCAGAAATATTGTTTTTTTTTTTAAACAGAATTTATTAGCATTTTCAAAAAATAACACAAACCCGACCCCACACCAACAGATACAAAAAAAAAAAACAGATACAAATACACATAAAGTCAGGATTCTTCTTCTTAATTATATACCTTACAAAAAAAAAATTTCTACTTTCGAATCTTGACGCTTGACTTCCCCCGCCTTTTCACCTTCGGTTTTAAATCAATATACTTATTTCCTTAACAACTTAACTCTATAAAAAATTTAGTTTTACTTAAAAATAACACAATTATCTTAATCTTACTAGTATAACCTAAATCATAACCAAATATTCTTATAACTAAACTTATTTCTTCTATCCTTTATCATGCTGCTTTTAACTTAAAATTCAATATCTCCTTTCTTACTTAAAATAAACTTATGATTAACAGACTTCACACTCCGACTTCGGATACCATGACAGACCATTTAACTTATAGATTTAATGCTTCAACCCACTCCCCCTCTGTCCATTGTCTTTTTCTGTCTTTCACCAGAACTGGATCTCCAATTATCTTCTTCCAAACGTCCACAAATCAAGGCTGTATTCCCGACAAACCTTGCATCGAGCTTCAGGGTGTTTAGCATTTTCCTTCTGGGCTCCTCCGTTTCTTTTTGCCATTCTTGTTCTTGTAAAAATCTTGATTCTATGTCCCTCGATCCCGAGCTGCCACCTCGGAGTCTGGATATTATAAATTTCCCCGTTTTGGGGCTGCCACCCCCAAAAACCGGTTCCTCTTCCCGGAGTTGCCCAAACACTTCAAAAGATTCTTCAATCACCCCTTCCAGCTCTTTGCATAGGCTTGATTCCATTTCATCAATCTTTTGATAAGCCTCCTCTGTGGAAAATAAATTCTTTTTACTTACAATTCCACACAAAGCTTGTAGTTTCCGATTAATCAGTTCCAGCCTCAAGACAGTAAGCCTTTCCTCATCCTCTAGATCAAAGTTCAGTGCCAGTGCAAACGCAAAGTCCAGCATTTTCGGAGGGAGAGTGGGTATCAAGTTTCAGTTCCTGTCTCTTCCTCCCTTTGTTTCAATTTTTTCCCACGTCAGTCCCGGTCGCCATTTCTCCGAAGCCGAGGTATAAAGACCAAAACTTCAAAAGGAGATATTTTATCCCCAGTTAACCCCCGAAGGGAGATCTCTGCAGTCTCAGTTTTAAAATTCCCAATACTTTCTATCGATTGTTGTAGCAGCAGTCACTTAAACAGTTAATTTCTTTCGTCTCCGAAGGGAGGGAGGCGGGCTGCCTTTCTTCTTTCCCCCAGATCGTTCCAAGAATACAAAGAGTCATTCAAATACTCACAGTCACTGGGTTCTTATCAGCTCATTAAAGACAGGTAGAACTTAGACGCTCATCAAAGGCTTTGTCGCCGCATTTACATCCCGGTTGAGGCATGTCCCCTATAGCCCGGCTCCGTCGTCCCTTCACCCCCACTCCCCCTTTACAGGGGGAGCGGGGGAAGGGTTCGGAGCCACAATGGGCACAGCCGGGGAGCCCAGGGTGCGGGACGCTCTTCCCGCACCCCAACCGGAGCCCCGATATGCGGGTACAGGGCTCCTAACCCCCGGGACGTACTGGGTGCTTCGCAGCCGAAGCAACCCACGACCACCATTCAATGGCGTCACCGCCGGAAGTCCACTGTCAGAAATATTGGGCCAGGTGGACTAATGATCTGACTCTAAGGCAGAGTCTTAGGGTGCTGTGGGTATTATGTGGCAAGATGATTGGCACATGCTTTGTGAAAACTACATGCTCACTTTGGCAGGTGTGTGTTCCATGTCTCTGTGTTAATGGCCAAAATAATGACCTTGTTATACCACCATTCAATATTCTCAGTGGAGAGGTTACATTAGGTAATATGTTTGAATGTTGAATTAGTAAGTTTGTGTCTAGAGTCAATGGATAAAACAAACATCATTAGATGTACTGCTGGATAAGTGTTTAATGGGTCTTGTATTTGTTTAAATGTGGTTGAAAGGATGAGTATAGGAAATAACATGACAAAGAGCTTAAGAATGTAAAAAGGAGTCTGCTGCATCAGGCCAGTGACCCGTCTAGTTGTACAATCATCGATTTGGAAGGGACCCAAGGGTCATCCAGTCCAACCCCCTGCAATGCAGGAATCTCAGCTAAAGCATCTAAGGAAGGGGAGTCCACAACTTGTTCTTACAGTGGTTGACTAGATTCCTGTAGGAAACTTGTAAGCAGGATTTGAGCTGTCTCGCCTCCTGTGGTTTCCAGCAACTGAAGAAGAAGAAGAGGAGGAGGAGGAGGAGGAGGAGGAGGAGGAGGAGGAGGAGTTTGGATTTGATATCCCGCTTTATCACTACCCGAAGGAGTCTCAAAGCGGCTAACATTCTCCTTTCCCTTCCTCCCCCACAACAAACACTCTGTGAGGTGAGTGGGGCTGAGAGACTTCAAAGAAGTGTGACTAGCCCAAGGTCACCCAGCAGCTGCATGTGGAGGAGCGGAGACGCGAACCCGGTTCACCGGATTACGAGTCTACCGCTCTTAACCACCATACCACACCGGCTCTGACATTCAGAAGCATTGTAGAAGCAGAAGTGAGGTTACAGGGAACCAGACAGAGGGCCTTCTCGGTAGTGGTGCCCGCCCTGTGGAATGCCCTTCCATCAGATGTCAAGGAAATAAGCAGCTATCCTATTTTTAAAAGACATCTGAAGGCAGCCCTGTTTAGGGAAGTTTTTAATATTTAATGCTGTATTGTTTTTAACACTCGATTGGGAGCCACCCAGAGTGGCTGGGGAAACTCAGCCAGATGGGCGGGGTATAAATAAATAAATTATTATTATTATTATTATTATTATTATTATTATTATTATTATCATTATCACTATCACTGCCTCAAACTGTGGAGGGAGAGAGCAGCCATCATGGACATCCAATGTTCAGAAGTACTTCTTTATGCACTGCGCAGAGTTAATCAATCAAACTCACTTCCACAGGAGGCAGTGATGGCAACCAACTTGGATCGCTTTAAAAGAGGATTAGACAAATTCATGGAGGAAAGGGCTACAGATGGCTACTAGCCATAATGGCAATGCTGGAAGCCACAGGAAGGGAGAATGCTCTCATGCTTGAATGCTGCTTGCAGGTTTCCCACAGGTTGGCTCCTGTCAGATGCTAAACTAGAGGGGTCCTTGTCCTTGTCTTGCAGGCTCTTCCAGGGGTAAGCAAACTTTTTCAGCAGGGGGCCAGTCCACTGTCCCTCAGACCTTGTGGGGGCGGACTATATTTTGGAAAAAAAAAATGAACGAATTCCTATGCCCCACAAATAACTCAGAGATGCATTTTAAATAAAAGCACACATTCTACTCATGTAAAAACACACTGATTCCTGGACCATCCGTAGGCTGGATTTAGAAGGTGATTGGGCTGGATCCGGCCCCCGGGCCTTAGTTTGCCTACCCATGGGCTTTTCTTATATGTTCTTATATTCTAGTTTTAGCCATCTACTTCTATGCACTTAGTGTTCTTTCCCCCTGTTCTAACTCAGAGAAATAAGTTTGTCGGCTGCCAAAATGTACCCTGGCACCATTGAAAGGAGCAGCATCTCCCATCACACTACACCGGTTCCTTTGAGACGCGAGGCTCCGTGGCCGTGCAAACTGTCATTACTGCCTGCCGCTATCAATGCCAAATCCTCTGCGTCGAAGGAGACCCAGAGCCTCTCCACCCCTAATTACAGGCCTCTCCACCCTTCTGCTAAATACACTTTATGGGCACAAGAATTAACGATTTGAACCTCGCAAATGGCTACCTGGTGTTTGGGCATTGTGCAGCCCTGGCGAGGAGTTCTTTGCTCGTTATTTTTAATTGCTGTGGACGTTTGCCTGAAAACACATTCATCGCTTCCGCCCCTCCTACCTGAAGCTGCCTTGTAATCATCTCAGCCGCGGCTGATTGTGATGCCGCAATAGCAGGATGCGATTGGAAATGCGGGAAAGAGCGGCCAAAAAAAGAACAGCCCCCCTCCACGAGATAAAAATTAATAAAGGGAATCGTGCCCACGCAACAAGACGTGGCATCAATTTATGGAGTGAAATCTAGGGAGTCAGAGAATTCTAGAGAAGAAGTAGCGATACACAGAACAAGCCCGAATCAGTTTTTATTATTATTATTAAAAATATAGTTTTATTGAGACCTTTCATAATACATTACATAGTACATAATACGGCCTCTACCCATATGAACCTACTTGGACCCGGAGATCATCTTCTGAGGCCCTCCTTCATGTTCCTCCTCCTCAAGAGGTCCGGAGGGTGGCAACAGGAGAGCAGGGCCTTCTCTGCAGTGGCTCGCTGTCTGTGGAATGCTCTCCCCAGGGAAGTTCGCCTGGCTCCTTCATTGTACACCTTTAATCACCAGTCAAAAGTGTTCCTTTTTAACCAGGCCTTTGGTTGACCTGATTGACATCCTATATCCTTTTAAAAGGATCTAGGAGTCTTGGTAGACCATAAACCTGACATGAGTCAACAATGTGATGCAGCAGCTAAAAAAGCCAATGCAATTCTGGGCTGCATCAATAGGAGTATAGCATCTAGATCAAGGGAAGTAATAGTACCACTGTATTCCGCTCTGGTCAGACCTCACCTGGAATACTGTGTCCAGTTCTGGGCACCACAGTTCAAGAAGGATACTGACAAGCTGGAACGTGTCCAGAGGAGGGCAACCAAAATGGTCCAAGGCCTGGAAACGATGCCTTATGAGGAACGGCTTAGGGAGCTGGGTATGTTTAGCCTGGAGAAGAGAAGGTTAAGGGGTGATATGATAGCCATGTTCAAATATATCAAAGGATGTCATATAGAGGAGGGAGAAAGGTTGTTTTCTGCTGCTCCAGAGAAGCGGACACGGGGCAATGGATTCAAACTACAAGAAAGAAGATTCCACCTAAACATTAGGAAGAACTTCCTGACAGTAAGAGCTGTTCGACAGTGGAATTTGCTGCCAAGGAGTGTGGTGGAGTCTCCTTCTTTGGAGGTCTTTAAGCAGAGGCTTGACAGCCATCTGTCAGGAATGCTTTGATGGTGTTTCCTGCTTGGCAGGGGGTTGGACTGGATGGCCCTTGTGGTCTCTTCCAACTCTATGATTCTATGATTCCTCCTCCTTGAGAGGTCCGGAGGGTGGCAACAGGAGAGCAGGGCCTTCTCTGCAGTGGCTCGCTGTCTGCGGAATGCTCTCCCCAGGGAAGTTCGTCTGGCTCCTTCATTGTACACCTTTAGGCACCAGGCAAAAGTGTTCCTTTTTAACCAGGCCTTTGGTTGACCTGATTGACATCCTATACCCTTTTAAAATGTGGCTCTTTTTGGGGGGTGGTGTTATTGGGTTATTGGGTTATTGTTATTTTATTTTATTTTATATATTGTGATCTTTTCTGTGAACCGCCCTGAGACCTCCAGGTATAGGGGGGCATATAAAATAAATAAATAAATACATTAAAGTGTAAAAGACCAGCTAATCTAAACAAAAATAAAAACATAAGAATAGAAAGAAAGAAATAGAATGTCATCTTTCGCAGGTAAAACTTAACTTGACCCACACAGAGAAAAGTGTATCCTCCCAATTCTCACCTGGGAGCTTCCCTTCTTTCTTCCACACCCCCCCCCCCGAGATATTCTGTTCCCTGCCTCTCACACAGGGTTCATTGTCAACTAGCTATTGCCTTCATCTGCAGAACAAGCCCAAATCAAATTTTCCATGGTTGTGGGACCAGTTTAACTCCGAGAGTGCCTTTCCCCATATGACTGCTTTGATCAGAAGAACTTGCCATTACAGTTGTCAAATAATGCAGGGAGATTCAGGTAGGTAGCTGTGCTGGTCTGATTAAATAAGTCGAAATAAGAAATAAAAAAATAAAAAAAAATGCCCAGTAGCACCTTAGAGACCAACGAAGTTTGTTCTGGGTACAGTATAAGCTTCCGTATGCATGCACACTTCTTCAGATACAATGAAACAGAAGACACCAGACCCTTATATATACAGTGGTACCTCGGGTTAAGTACGCTTCAGGTTAAGAACTCCACTTAAGAACAGAAATCGTGCTCTGGCGGCGCAGCAGCAGCAGGAGGTCCCATTAGCTAAAGTGGTGCTTCAGGTTAAGTACGCTTCAGGTTAAGAACGGACCTCCGGAACGAATTAAGTACTTAACCCGAGGTACCACTGTATAGGGTGGGTGGGTTTTCTTGGAAGGGTAGTAGGAGATGGGTGATTGACTCAATGGGTATGGTAAACCTGCTGATGACTGCTAACAACCGCAATTAGCCCTACAGGAAAAAGCAAGGGATAGTATGCAGATGACCCAAAATAGCTTTAGCATATGTAATTAGACAAGAATCCAATATCCTTATTCAGACCAGGTCTCTCCATACTTTTCATCTGCTTCTCTTCTGTGCAAGTCAAGCAGGCAAGTCTCTCCAAGCAAAACCCAGGACCCTGGACAGCTCCCAATGGGGCTGTGGAAGCGGAACGATAGAAGATGTTGCCTGAGCATTGACTGTGTGTTGGTAACCATGTGTCTGGATTATTGTAACATGCTCCTTGTGGGGCTGCCGTTGGGTCTCATTTGGAAGCTCCAGCTGTTGCAGAATGGGGCAGTCAGATTGCTGATGGGGGCATCTGGCCTAAAACATGCAGCGCCATTGTTAAAACAGCTGCCCAGGCTGCCCATCTACTACCAAATTAATACAACTTGAATTAATTTACAAAGCCCTGAACAGCTTAGGTTCAGGGTACCCCAGCAATTGCCTGGACCCTTATATCCCAGCTCAGTCGTCTACAGGAGTGCTGCTGGGTATTTCCCAAGTTGGCAAGGCTCATTTGGCAGCAACAAGGAATTGAATCTTTTGTGTATTGTCCTGTGGTATATTCTGCTAATAGGAGATAGTTAGTTATTTAGTTTACAGCATTCACATGTGCTTTCCATTTTTTTTGAATAATATTTATTAAGTTTCCATTTTATATTGATAAAATGCAATCACATTTTTCACAGTCTTCAAATAAAATATCGGCTTCCTTCCCTCCCACCTCATGGTTACCGTAAATAATTTTTTATATCATAGCATTTATACATCTTCCTCCTTACTTTATATCTCATCTATTTTTTGAAATATAACTAATAAATAAAAAAGGTATATATCTAAATCTTACAAGTCTACTTAATATGAAAAGAGGTATATATCTAAACATTACAAGTCTTCTTATTCAAGTCCTTCCAGTGTTGTCGTTTACGTACAATTGGCTTTCATGTATTGTATAAATTTGCTCCAGTCTTTTTGAAACATTTGATCATGCTGGTTTCAGAGTTTCCCTGTCAGCTTTGCCAGTTCAGCATATTCAATCATCTTCAACTGCCATTATTGTATCACTGGTATATCCTGCTGCTTCCATTTTTGAGCTAGTAGAATCCTTGCTGCCATAGTCACATACCTGAAAAGTCTTTGGTCACTTTTCAGAATCTCATCACCTATTATTCCTAATAAAAATGCTTATAGTTTTCTAATAAACATATTTCTATACATTTTCTTTAGCTCATTATATATCATATCCCAATAGGCTTTTACTTTGCGAGAAGTCCACCACACATGATACAAATCCCTTTCCTTTTCTTTACATTTCCAATATTCCTAATTTTTTTTTAATTATACATTTTAGCTAATTTTGTTGGTGTTAAATACCACCTCACATGCGCTTTCCACTTCAGCTTGGAAACGCCTGCTGAAAATGTTTCTATCCTGAAGGCCATGAAGAATACGTCTTTCCACAAGAGTTATGTGATTTCAACTTTTAAAATACGATTTTCATTGTACTGTTTTATATATGGTCGTTGTGAACCGCTTTGATACTTTCTTTATGAGTTACCAATATGTAATTATTTTTACTAAATAAATAAACAGGGGGCCGAAGGCAGCTGAGAGCTTATAAAGGTGGAAAGAGCTATTTTTGCATTAAGTCCCACCTCCCCAATCTTTGGAAGAGACAGAGGTGTCCCTTCCCTGATTCTGCATCCTCTGGCTTCTGCAAGGTCTAAGATTTGGAGGGGCTTCTGGGGACTCATCCTCCAAGGATGGTGTTAGGTGTACTGAAAAAGCTACTGAGTTGGACCATTGAGGCACCTGAGCTGATAACTGCAATGTTATCCTCTATTGCAATATGCAAAATAACCCTCTGGTTTAATGCAACCAAATAATATCTATAGATCAACGGATTAGTCTGTTTCCAAACCATGTTGGTTTTTGCATGTTTCCACTCATATAGCCCATCCTATCCTGTTTCTTCATTAAACTGCATTTAAGCAAAAATCTGCATATGAATTTGCATATAAATATGTTGTCAGATGTGTGTTTCTAAATGCATCTCCTCTTAAAATACTCTCATCTAAGCTCACTTTCTTTCAAAATGAGCATTAAAAAAATATGCATGTGTTGACTTGAGAAATGCATCATTCAGTGTTCAGAGAAGTGTGGAATCCATTGGACAGCTACTTTCCAGTCTGCACATTTATCTGAGAGGTGTGGATCAGAATTTGTAAGCAATAAAATCTCTCCAGTCCAGTAATATTACAGGACACCACCCAACATACCGGTAGCTAAGCCCATGCCCATGACTTACACCTTACACCAATTGAACCAAATTGTTGGTCATATAATAATGTTTAGGAAAATGAAATGAAATGCAAATGAAATTTAGAAGAAAACAATAATCTATGCCTGCTTAGAAGAAAACAATAATCTATGCCTGCTTTGCAAAAGTGGAAGAGTTTTAGAATAGTTTTGTCCAGTGATGGCCAAACTTGGCCCTCCAGCTGTTTTGGGACTACAGTTCCCATCATCCCTGACCACTGGTCCTGTTAGCTAGGGATGATGGGAGTTGTAGTCCCAAAACAGCTGGAGGGCCAAGTTTAGCCATCACTGGTTTTGTCCTATCCCTAAAGGGGACATTTTCCAGTTTATTCACAAATTATGGACAAATCAGCTTGTGGTAACTGGCATGCTCCATGTTTTTATCCAACTAATGTCATTGGCTTGCAGTAAAAACAGGGGTGTGCATTTTACCTGGATAAAGTTAGAAATATGAAGAAGATTACTCCCGGCAATGTCCAAAAACAAACACTTTGCAATTTACAATTTATCTGCACAATTTGAGCATGTTTTCCTGCAGCTGAACTTTGCCCATAACAATCCAGAGATTTTAGAATAGAAGTGCTCTTATGACCTGGGAAGCCTGTCTTGTGTCTTCAACAGCTCCTTAGTTTGCCTTCAGGCTTGGTGCTATAAATGAAGCAAGCTTGAGTCTGAGAGAGAAAGCTTGATATCGATCTTGGAGAGAACCGTTAACTTGGAGTCCAGGCAAGAGAGTGGGGGAAATAGAATGTAACTGCATTCAGAAGCAGCTACAATCTCACTCTTGGGTCCTTGAGGTTCATATGTTCATCCCTGGCGAGTAGATATTTGTAGGTGGCGAGTAGATATTTGTAGGTGCCAGTCAAAGAGAAGGAACCCTAAGGACACCAATATTAAAGTAAAAAAAAGTATGGCAAAAATCCTCTGTACTGTTTAATCACCATCAGCTACCCGCCGGCCACCCTTGCCTCACGGAGCCCCAGCTGGAGCACTGGAAGGGCGCGCAAAGCCCCGCACCGCTCCAGCGCCACGCCCCTCATCCTCCGCTCACCCCCCCTCCTGAGGGGCGGCCAGCGCGGGAGGGAAGCGGGCGGAGAGGCGGCACGGCGGGGGTGCCGAGGGATTGCCGCGCCACGGCGGCCGATCCCTCTAAGACGGCCCTGGTGGTAGGGGACATTTTGTGCTAGTGGTGTTCATAGCTGTCGACCCTGGCTGCTGTTCCCCACTGCTATAATAAGGGAATTTCCCGCAAAGAAGGGGAAAAGGTTGACAGCTATGGTTACATACGAGCATATGCAGTTGTCCATTTCAGGCAATGCCTGACCACAACTCCATCTAGACCAATCTTGTCTAATCTGACAGGCAGCGTGGCTCTCAAAACCCAGCTACATACAAGCTTCTTTAGTTAGAGATGCAAACACGGCTGGACTTTGGTAACAGAGCACCCTGAGCGTGGAGAAAATATGGCACCCCCTCCCAAATATTTCTTATTGTCACAAGAATTCCTTTGAGTACAGTGGCTTTTATAACGGGCCGTCTTAGTTGCTTATGTCAATACACATATTTGTGAAAATAAGACGCAAAAGTGAATTGCCTTAGGGAAAGATGCTGTGCCAAACTGTGTTTTGTTAGGGAAATTGCGTACAAATTGGGTGTGTATCAGGAGCAACCAGCACTAAAAGGGTGATGAATTTTCAAGAGGATGTTGTTTTGAAAAATACCCTCAAACTGATATGGAAACGTAGAGTATTGGCACTAAGGCCCCAAGTTTCATAAAATATAGGAATTAGGACTTTATTCTGCTGGCACCTACCATTTGGAACCAAAGACCTTCCTTTTTCAACAAGGCTTTAGCTTCATCTATAGCTGTATGGAACTTGAATTCTTGTTCACATGTATGAAAGTATTTTTTTTTTTATGTACTCTACATTTTGGAAAGTTATTTGTCTGCTGGGTGTACGTCTGTTCTCTATGCATTTAGACACTTCTTGAGATACCACTGGCCAGTTTGGCACAAAGATTCCCAAGATGGAGAATCTGGTTTTTGTCTATATTTAGAAACTGCCAGGAACTATTTTGAATCAAGATGGTGGACAGAACTGTTCCAAACTGCACTGATTTCGACACCTCTGAAGCCATAATTGCCCAATTTGGTGTGGCTGTTCTCAGGATCAACAAGTGGGTTTTAGCCTATGTTTGCATACCATAGGATGCCATTTTGACTCAAGAATCATTCCAAACTGCTTACTGAATATAGATATTTAATTTGGCCTACCACTCTGGCGGGAAGGTAAACGGCGTTTCCGTGCGCTGCTCTGGTTCGCCAGAAGCGGCTTAGTCATGCTGGCCACATGACCCGGAAGCTGTACGCCGGCTCCCTCGGCCAATAAAGCGAGATGAGTGCTGCAACCCCAGAGTCGGACATGACTGGACTTAATGGTCAGGGGTCCACCTGTATATTTACCCATATAAATATAGGCTGCTGTTGCTGTTGCTGCAGCTGTTGTTCTTGTTGTTCCTATTACTATTATATCCCTGGGCCCTGATGCACCCATTCCTGATTGAAGCTCACCATGTGACGCAACAATTTTGAGTTTCTCTACCCTCGATTGAGCAGAGGTCAATGGTGTTGAGCGGGACGGGGGCAATTAACAGTGTGATTAATCCCACATCATCCATTGAATTTCACTGGGGCATTACAGAGAAGCAGTGGGGCACTGTGTACGGAGATGCCATTTTCAGTGGCAGTCTTGCATCTTCAGTAACAGCTAGTTCTGCCGTAACAAGGTTACCTACTCTCCCCGAACATTGTGTTCTCCCAGCCATAATTCAGCAAGATAGCAAGGCAGGGTAGATTACAAAATAAAGCAGGCACAATTAATTTAATCATTGACTCAGTCGTATAATTCAAGGGCGCTCAAGTTTCTGCGAAATGCAGACTGTTCCGATTCGTGCAGTGAAATAAACTCTTAACTCTTAGACACAAAGTAATGAACATTTGTTATTTCTGTATGACGCTGCCACGCCTTCCCCCCTTTCCCCCTACTTTTGTAGCCTACTTTAAAAGAATTCCAAGTGTTTCCGCCTTTAATCAAATGAATCTTTCAGAGCTTTAAAAATGATTTTCTGGTGCTTTTATAACTTTAACATCTCCCGTGAAATCTTTAGGGACTGTATAAAATCCAAGTAAAAGTATTCCTAATCCTTTCCTATTATCATCTCTGTTTACTGTGCGGCAGCACCACAGATTTCTGAATTCTAAATACCTTAATTATTTAGCAGTATATCAGAATAATACGTAATAAAAAGAGACAAATCATCATGTTTTTTTCAAGAGGGAGTGCATCGTACCTGAGCAAATGACCTGACTTTTCCATTAGAGGCGACGCGCTGAGCACACAGCTCACGGTGTTCACACTCAAATGAAATGCAGATTTCTTTTTGAACATTTGACAGACGTTTAAATATAGAAATGGTTCTGTGGGCACCTTCCAGTGGCTTTGAAAAATCATAACTCAGACCGAAAAGGACAGCAAAGTTTAATCAATAGATTAGGCTGCAGCCCTAACCCCACTTACCTGGGAGTAATCCCCATTGAATTCAGTAGAAAGTAGACTTAGTGAGGGTTGTGTTATATAACTTCAGTTCAAACCCTGTGTTTGCCAGGTGTTTGGGACTACAATTCCCATCAGTCCCAGCTAGCACAGCCATGCTGTCTGGAGCTGATGAGACTTGTAGTCCCATACATCTGGAGAGTACCACTGTATTGTACAAGCATTCTTTAGTTTTAGCAAT
>OFHU01001607.1:0-18760 GCA_900245905.1 Lacerta viridis | reverse complement strand
CCCTAGCAAAGGTCATTCGCCCCAGCGTGCCCCACGACGCGGCTTCACAGACATTCCCTAACCCAAGACTCCGTTGATGATCTAATTGAATTACGCCTCTTTTTTTTGTTATAGAGACAACAGAACACGTGCTGGAGGTAATTAATTATCTGATCGAGGGCTTCGCAAGGCAGGCCCCGGGATCAGGTAGAGCGACCGCTTGGGACAATGTCAAGCTGGTGGTGACAAGGAGGATGAAAAACTAGAGGGCAGGAAAAAAGTGGTTTTTAGAGAAGGACCCCCCTGCTTCCAATAAAATTAAAAGTACGCGGGGGTGGGGGGAGGTGTGTGCGCGCGTAAATCTGTGTGGTTGGTGAGCCAACCCGCGATTCCTTCCATGACCTTGAGGAACCCCCGAGACATCTCTGCAGAGCCAAACCCCCTTGCGTGGCCATAAGAGGCCCCCGTTTGCTTCGTGGGAAACCCCAAATTCTCCGGGACTCTTTGCGCCTTCGTAATGCATCCCGTGGCCCAATTTTCCTCCCACCCTGTCCACGCCCCCCCCCGGCAGTGCCCCTTCCCATACTAGACAAGCATCACGGAGGCCAAGAGAATGAAGAGGTCATTTTACTCGTTTTTATAATGGATGAATAATAACAACAACAACCTCTCTCTCACACACATTGCCCCGTTCGAGTGAAACTTCCAATAGGAAGGAGGCGAAACCCCAAAACTTTCCCTTCCCAAACAAACACCCCCTCCCACGAAGAGAGAAAAACAAAGCCTTTGGCCACCGCTCCCTTGCATTTTTCTGTCTTCAGAAGAGAAGAAAGGATTGGTAATAAGTAGTTCGGTAGGTAGATAGGTAAGCGGGTCAGTAAAGTAATAAAGCAAATCGGCAGCGATTTCTGAAAGCAACAGACTCACCTTCCTGGGCTGCTCTGGAGGGAGGGGGGCTTTGGGGATTGGTAGGATGTGAACTCCAGAGACTAAGTTTTATAGGTGTGTGTGTGTGTCTGTAGAAAAACAATATATATGTAGAAAAACAATCCCTCCTGTCTGAGTCTGTCTTCAGGTCGCCCATTCTGTCTCCTTTTGGCCAGACCCCTAAAATAAAGAATGTGAAGTCTCTCCCCCCCCGCTTTTTTAGGGTTGGTGTTGGAGGGGGAGGACGTGAAAAGGGGACTGTATTTTATAAAAGCGCTGTTTGAAGCACTCCCCCCTTCCCTTCTTCTTCTTCTTCTCCTTCTTCTCAACGCGCTTCTGAACTTGATCAGATTGTATGTTTCCTGCGGAGAGGCGGCGGCAAATCCTGTGAGGGGCCTTCAATGGAGAGACTTCGGGGCTCGGCGAATCTCAGGATATTACAATTACTGGCATCTTTCTTTCCGAGCCCTTTTCTTTCCACACTTGCTTCCCCCCCATCGTTCTTTGCAAATGCTTTCCAGAAAGAGAAAATGAGTGGATTTATTGGGAGTTGAAGGACGGTGGGACGCGAGCGGGGGGTTGGGAAAATGAAAGGGGTGAAGCCGGGCTGCAACAGAGGACCGTCGTTTCCCAACATTAAAACGTTGCGTTGCAAATAAATTAATAGATAGATAGATAGATAGATAGACAGACAGACAAATAAATAAATACCAAGCGTGCCTTTGATACGCTAGCTTCAGGTTTCGGGATAACATTATACGCTCTCTGTTCGAAAGAAAAGATGTGTATATATTTGCCTTGGAGATCCATAAGCAGAGAACCAGGGACCCTTCTTTCTTCTGCTCCCCCTCACTCCTCCAAAAGATTTTGAAGTTTCTTCTTCCACTTCGAGCGGGAAGATGGGGGGGGGAGTGGGTGGGGACGATGAATTTAAGAAAGACTCAAATTATTCATAGTAAAAATATAAACAAAATGAAAAATCTATCTATATATACATTCTACACATGCAAACAGATTTCACTCCGAAGGTCGCTTTGGACATGTGCAATAAGCAAAACGATAAACAAACGAAGGATTTTTGTCGTTTTAAAAACAATTTTCTCAGGCACCGTTTTTCTTGGGAGTATATATATATATAATCTCATTCCTTACGCCATCAACATCATCATTACTTTTTAAATCTGTTTCTTGTCGTTGCTCTGATTATGATCATCATTATTAAAATCATCTCAGGTTTAAAGAGTCCCCGCTTTGAACGCGGTGCCATCGGGGATAGACCCGCGTCCTTCCTCGTCGGGCTCGCTGCCATGCCTGCCCCGAGGCACAAAAATATGGGGAGTTCTGACGTCTCTGGGAGCATCTTGCCCTGTCTTTTAAGTTTAAGTTCATCTCTCTCCCCACTCCGGTTTTCCACCCCTCCTTTTCTTTAAAGACTTTTCTTGTTATTATTTTATTTTATTTTTCAAGAGAAGTGTGCTGCTACAGTGCTTTCGAGGAACTGTTACAGAAAACAAACGGAAATGGTGAGGGCTGAAGGGAAGTAAAGGGACTCCTATAAGGGGCAAATGCGCGTGGTGGGGGCAATGCAGGGACAGCTTCAAAGGATTTGGAATTTTCTTCCTAAATAATAACGACGCAGCGGTTGATGGAATCGGACCATACACGCAGAGCTCCTCTCTTTCTCCCCCTCCCTCTCTGCTTTGGGCTGGGTAAGAATGATGCACAAGTAATTTGCCCCTAAACCCAGGACCATCATCTCCACCCCCAAGCTCTCTTCTCTGCTCCCTCGCAAAAGCCCCCCGTTGCATCTCCAGTAAACAAAACATTTGGGGGTTGGCGGACACCCTTTAACCTTACCTGCGCCTCACTAAACCCAGCCGGGCCAATCAGAGCGCAGGGCTTAAACGCAGCTGCCATATTCAATGTTAAACGCTGTCAATCAGGCGGGTTTGGTCCAATGGGCAGGCCAGCTGGGGGTCAGGTGACGGCTAGCCAGGCGGTTCCCCATTGGCTGGCAGGGAAGCTGCCTCTCGGAGTTGGGTATTCTCCCTCTCAGCGTCCCTCGCCCTTCCTCTCCCTCTCTTTTTTCTTTCTCCCCCCCCCTCTCCATATGTGTTAGGAAGGGAGGAGCGCCTGACTTTAGCCAGTGCAAGGACGTCGCTCAGTTGGAGTGGAGGGCGCCCTCCTGGAAGGCAGGAGGGGAAAGAGGCAGCGGGGATCCCCCCAGGGGTTGTGTGTGCGAATCTGTGGGGGGGACAGAGGGGGTGCCTCCGTCCGTAGCCCTTTAGGGCTAGTGGGTGGGGTTTGGGGGGCTGTTTTTTTTGGGAGCGGGTGTTGTTCACTTGTTGTTTTCTCTACCCCCCTTCTTCTCTTCAACCCCCCACCCACTTATTTGTGAAAGGTTTGGAGCGCGTGTGAATGCGGCATTCGGAGGGCTGGCGCGCGAGCCCTCCTGCCTGTCTCTCCATTGTGTGGGGCTGAGCTAGTAGTGGGGAGGGGAGAGACAGAGAGAGAGAAAAGGGGGAGATCGAAAGCTTTGGAGAGCTCGTGTTGTTGTTATTTGGAAGTTGGGGAGGGGGGCAGGAAAGGGGGCGAAGGGAAGGAGACGCGGGAGGAGATCGCCGTCGTGGGGCCGCCTCGTCCTCTTCATCTTCCCCGCGGTTCCTCTTCCTTCTGCTTCTGCTGCATCTCTCAAGGCGGACTATGACCATGTTGTTAGACGGCGGGCCTCAGTTCCCCGCGCTGGGAGTCGGAGGCTTTGGAGCGCCTTGCCATCACCCGCACGACGTGGCGAACCGCGACGCCGCCGCTGTTGCAGCCGCCGCAGCCATGGGGCTCAACCACCCCTTCGGGGACTCGTCCTTTAAAATAAGCCCGGGGCCCCACGAGCTGGCGTCGGGACAAGGCTCTGCTTTCACGCCGCAAGCGTCGGGCTACCCGCACCATCACCATCACCATCACCGCCACCCTCCGCACCCGCCTCACCCTCATCACGCCGGCCAGGTGCCTTCCTCTTACGCCGCCGCGGCCGCCGCGGCCGCTTTCAACTCCACGCGGGACTTTCTCTTCCGCAACCGCGGGGGATCCGCGCTCGGGGATTCCCCCGCCGGCGGCAGCGGTGGCGGAGGAGGGGGATCCGCGGCGGCGGCTGCGGCTGCAGCTCAGCACGGCCTCTTCGGCGGCAATGCGCCCAGCGGGCTCCACGCTCCTCCGGGCATTCCGGACAGCCCTGGCGGCTACTTGCTGTTCCCAAGTTTGCACGAGCAGAACCCCAGCCACACCTGCACGAGCAGAACCCCAGCCACACCTCCCCGACCTTATGGGGGCCCGACTCAGTTCCACAACTACAGCCCCATGAATGTGAACATGGGGGGCATGAACGTGGCGGCCGCGGCGGCGGCGGCTCACCACCGTCACCACCACCACGGCGCGGGAGCCTTTTTCCGCTACATCTGGGCTTGCGGGGGGACTTTTTCGGGAGGCCGGAGACGTACCGAGGGGTCTCCAGCCCCCGCGCGGACCCTTATGGGGGCCCGACTCAGTTCCACAACTACAGCCCCATGAATGTGAACATGGGGGGCATGAACGTGGCGGCCGCGGCGGCGGCGGCTCACCACCGTCACCACCACCACGGCGCGGGAGCCTTTTTCCGCTACATGCGGCAGCCCATCAAACAGGAGCTCTCTTGCAAATGGATCGAGGAGCTGTCGCAGCCTCCGGCTCCTCCGGCTCCTCCGCATCAGCAACAGCAGCCTCACCAGCCGCCGCTGAGCCGACCCAAAAAGAGCTGCGACCGGACTTTCAGCACCATGCACGAACTGGTCACCCACGTCACCATGGAGCACGTCGGAGGCCCTGAGCAGAACAACCACATCTGCTACTGGGAGGAATGTCCCCGCGAGGGCAAGTCCTTCAAAGCGAAATACAAACTCGTCAACCACATCCGCGTCCACACCGGCGAGAAGCCCTTCCCGTGCCCTTTTCCCGGCTGCGGGAAGATCTTCGCCAGGTCGGAGAACCTCAAAATCCACAAGAGGACGCACACAGGTAAGGCGAGGCACACCCTTGCCACACCATCCTTGGACGTGTGTGTGTGTGTGTGTATATATATATATATATACACACACATGTCCAACAATATATATCCACTAATACAGTTATATACATCTATCTATCCAGCAATAATCCTGAACAGAAGAGCAACAAAATTAAAATTCCAGATTCTTATTTTTAATATTTTTGGATTTGTTCTGGATAGAGTTTTGGTTTTTTTTTTAAAAGCACAGCAGGGTGAAGGGGGCGCGCCAAAAGGTTGCTTTGTATGGCTCTGGAGGTCCGAAGGATCAGGGCTTGGGGAAGGTGGGGTAGAAATAATCTGAAACTATATAAAACGAGCGGTTTGCTTTTGCCTATTTCTGTTTAGGCGTTTAAAATAAAGACTCTCTTTTCTCCCCTACGCGGTGAAAGTCAGTTTAACGGGGGTTCCTTGTCGATTTCAAACGAGAAGAGAAATAATTCCTGACTGGTTTTCTTTTTAATTAAAACTTTCTTTTTACTTCTGAGGATGATATTTCCGAAGCTTTCTTTTCATCTGCAACTCCTTAGTCACCCCTGTACACGCCCCCCACCCCCACCCCACCCCCCCGCATTCGTCCCTCTCATGGAGTTCTCTCCCTCTGGATGTAATGCGAAGGAAACAAAAATCATTGGAGCTGCGTGTGTTGCTTTTTGCGAGAAAGAGAAAGAGACTGAGCTCTCCTCAGACATCCTGTTGAGGAAACCATACAAATGCTAATGCAATCTAATTTTCGGTTACTTCCGCTCTCGCCCGCTCTCTTAATGCCTTGATTGGCACATCTTCTAATTAAATCACTGATACTTTTTGTCCAAAGCATTCTAAAAAAAAATGGTAAAAAGAGAAATAAACGGTTCCGTCCTCTACAAAAAAAAAAAAACTAGCGTAGAATTAGACGGAAACAGCAATCCAACACATATTATTGCCTTCTTGAGTACATCTTATAAAACTGTCGGGATCTCCACAATTTATCTTCAGGAGATTTTTTCTTCTCTGCTTTCTCTCTCCCCTCCCCTCCTTTGATTCCTGCCCCAAATAATCTAAACATCCAATTCTCACCTCCTTTTTAACAATCATCTTAAGGAAAGCCCGTAGCATTTCAAAGGCAGAAATTAAAAGCTACAAAAGGGCCCTTTAATTGAACTGCAAAGTTTCAAAACTCTGTTGTCTCAGAACTGTCCGGTGTCCCTTCACCAGCCCAGAGCCCCTGCTTCCTCCTTGCTCTCTCCTACTTAAAATAAAAAAATAAAAAATTCAGAAACCTGTCTATGTACCAAGAGCGAGAGTTCAGGCAGAGGAGCAGCAGGGAGCCCAAAGCTGCAAAGAGAAAGAAGAAAGTTTTGCTGTAGGCAGAAAAGGTGTGCTTGAGTGTGATAAGAGAAAAAGGGAGTAGGGAGTTAGTGGGAAAAGCCCAAAACCATTCTGTACCCCCTTCCTACCACTGTGTCTCTTCTTTACGAAACAAGTGGCCCAATCTCTGGTTATTTATTATTTTTTACTTGCAGGAGAGAAGCCCTTTAAATGTGAGTTTGAAGGCTGTGACCGGCGTTTTGCAAACAGCAGCGACCGAAAGAAGCACATGCACGTCCACACATCAGACAAGCCATACATCTGCAAAGTCTGCGACAAGTCCTACACACACCCCAGCTCCTTAAGGAAGCACATGAAGGTAAAGGATTCCTCCCGGGGACCCTGCTTTTGCCATGGCTCCCTTAATTTGGTGAGATCTGACCACCCCCTTCCCCCACTCTCATGTAGCGTGTGGGCATATAGAGTGATTGTTTACAGACGCATCTGTATTTCTGTTTCTCTTTCTATAGATATAAATAAAAGCCACATGTGTGTGGTTTATAGTTATATATGCTTATCAATTTATCAATTTATTAATTTGTGTGTTTGAGAGCATCTATATTATTCCTGAATGCATACCTATTTATATTATACATGTGTACAAAATACATAATATAGTTTTATAGTTATTTATGTTTGCCCATCTGCTTATGTAATTGGAACTATATATGCATGTGCCTTCATGTGCGTTTATATTATGTATGTAATTAATTACACATGTATCAATCTATATAGTTATACATGTATGTATATTTTATGCATAATCCTATGCCCATATGCTGATTTTGTGTGTCTGGACATATACACCCATGGAGTGTTTTTCTGTGTGTATAACCTTCCAGTTTGATACATTTCCAAATGGAAAAAACCCCTGGCTATTCTGTTGGTGAAAAAGTAGAAGGCTCTTCCCTGGGCTTTAATGATTGCCTCAGGGAGATGGAAATAAAAGGAATTGCGCATGCTGTGTTTAAATTTTTATTTTTTATTTTGTAATTTTCAAAAGGTTTTGGCTTGGGCAGACAGGGGCCATCTTGAACAAGGAGCAATTTGTCTCAAGTGCCTGGTTTGTTCTCCCTTGTTAAATAACATTTCATCATGTATAGTTGCTAAGCTTCCAATCCTGGTTTATGAATGAGTAAATTTAGCCGCTGAGTTTGTGAGAGTGTGTGTGTGGGGGGGGGGGTTGGAATGGAGTGCAGAGTCATCTGATGTCCATCCACACATATTTAAAATATTAAGTGCATATACATATATAAACTGCTCCTGAAATATAAAATCTTTTTTAAAAATCACTTATAGCGAACAGTAGTGCTGAAGCCACTAGGTATAAAACAGTGCTCTGATTTCCAGTATAGTGTGCTCATCTAATAATGTGCTATCCTGTTTTTGTTTTTATAGAAGGTGTTGTTATTGGGGATTTCTTCCAGAATTTACCCTTTCCATCCCATATTTAATTATGGGATCAGCTTGGCAGGTTGGCCATATTTTCCACTTATCCAGTAATTTTCTAAAAATAAACAGATAGATGGATAATGAGTTGTATATATGTACTGATTGGTGGCTCACTGTAAATCAACTCTCCCCTTCTGTCCACTGGCAAAAAAGAAGAGAGTTCCTTGCTCTTGGACTTGTGGCAATTGTCTCTACCTTCTTTTTTCAGGTCCATGAGAGCCAAGGGTCAGAATCCTCTCCGGCGGCTAGTTCCGGCTACGAGTCCTCCACCCCACCAGCTGTCGTGGCTGCCACCAGCAAGGACTCCAGCAAACCACCACCACCAGCTGTTCAGACCGCCAACCCCAGCCACAACCAAGAACTGCCCCCCAACTTTAACGAGTGGTACGTCTGATGAGGACAAATTCAACTCCTCTCCTCCCCCACAAAATCATCATCAACAACAAAACCCAGATTAACCAGACTGTACCAAAAACATTCCTGTTGACATCAAAGGACACTGGATTCATCCTTGGCCTGCCATTGGAGTTTGCAGGACAACAAAATGAAGGAGGAACAAGTACAGTAGCAGCAGCAGCAGCAACAAACAAGTGGTGGCAAGGGTGTGATTTTTTTGTTTAACCCTATCCAAGAGCCGGAGGCTGGACTTTGTCTCTATTTTTCTCAGGATTTTTCTGCATTGATGCTTATTTCTTCTTCTTCTTCTTCTTCTTTTTTTTTTTTTTTAAAAAATCCCTCTACCAACTCACCTTTCAACACCACTCCCTTTATTTCCCAACATTCTTGCCTTTTGTAAATATATACTTCCAATAGATATATACCCACTCCTTTTTGGGGTGGGATGTTGAAAAACAACGAACTGACTTTTACACTTTATGATTTAACTTCCAATAGATATATACCCCCTCCTCTCTCTCTCTCTCTTTTTTGGGGGGGTTGGATTTTGAAAAACAGCAAACTGACTTTTCCCCTCGGCCTTAGTTGTGATTATTAAAAAAAATAAGAAAAAAACAACAACCACAGTCTTAAAACTTGCCAAAGTCCTGTATTGTCTTGAAATCTTTCTTTCTCTTTCTCTTTCTCTGTCTTTCTGTCTCTTTTTCTCCTACCTTTTTCCTCACTCTCTAAAACATTACACTTGTGAATGTATTTCATCTGATTAGAGAATGGGCCAGGGGTGTTCTTCAGTATGTTTTTCAGGAGGGGGAAATCATGTAATCTTAATTTCACTCAGCTCATGGCGGTTTAGTATAAACAGTTGCCTTTTTGTAATAACTTTTTTTTTTGTAAATACATATCCATGATGCCATATTTATCAATTGTAATTTAATTATTGAGAGAAGTGCCGGAAACGGAAACATATTTATGAGGGAAAAAACAAAACAAAACAAAACCCCCACAAAAAAGAAGAAATTTTGTTTTCTAACAAACAAACAAAATCCAGACAAACTCTGTACAGCTTTTTGGTTATATAACTGCTTTAGCATTAAAAGTTTATTGTTTTGGAAATAACACAGTAGAATCCATTTCTTTCCAATGTTTTCCTTCTATCTTTTTCCTCCCCCAACCCTTTTTCAAAATTTCTGCCTTTTGGGGGGAACTCACAGCTGCAAAAAGCAAATCTAAAAAGAAGCAAGGGGCGTGCCTTCCATTTTGTAAAATGCTTCCCTATTTGCTAGATCTCATCACCTCACTTCCAATTTTCCTTTATTTATGTGAAATGCTGACCACCCCTGCCTCACCCCCACCCCCACCCCGGCTTGAAAGGTTTATGGTGTTTGGTTCTTTCTCACCATGGGTGGGAGGGAAGAAAGAGGGCTGTGTGTGCGTGTCCCCTCTCCCACCCCTGTTTAGATGATGACCTGCCTGTCCTCACTGCAAATGTCTTATAATGGTTTCTTGCAATCTCCTCCACCACCACACAATTGGGGTTCACAATTCACTTAGTGGCCTGGACATCTTGAACTTCAAACGAAGAAGGGAGGAGCTAGAGGCTCTAAACCTGCCTTGACAGACACATGTAAACACCAAAAGGTAAACGGAATTAGTTTTCTGAATTATGGGTGCCTATGGGAAATATGCTTTATGTGTGTCTTTGGTGAATGTGAACCAAAATACACTCCCAAATTAATTTCACAGTCCCATATTAATATTCTGCCTGCCTATCTAGCTAGTTTTCATGTCTTATTCTGTGTCCTAAACAAAATTAACTGGAAGCAAGACTCTTTAATTTTTCAGTGGGACTTTCTCTCAAGTTGGTAATGGTTGATGTGGTTCTCTATTAACTGAGCGCAGAATGTGAATTATTGTTTTTCTTTTTTAAAAAATATATGTTGCACTTTGAAGCACTCCATTATTATACAGCATTGTAAACAATATAGATAATAAAAGCTAAAATGTCATAGAAGGGGAAGCGGGGGCTGTGCATGGCTGCATCCATAGTTGGCAGCTTTATTTTGTGTGTGTGTGTGTGTGTGTGTAGGGGGTTGAGGAAAACTTGTGCAAAAAAAATCAGGGCCTCTGTGTAGTACAGTATTTCTGTTGATTTATTGCTAAATACACTTGGTGGAAAGGGTCTCACTAGGTGTCTTCCATCTGTTGGTTGGTCAGATATAATCCATGCTCATCTGGGCTTTAGGTCATGTTCCTCTAGCGTTGTGACATTAGGAATATGTGTACTGAAAATGCATGGTAGCATTGATGCCTAAATAATCAATCAAGAGGACTAAGGACATTTGCACCTGGCTTCAACTCCCCCCCCCCCACCTTTGAATAAAGATATAAGGTATCCAGGAAACAAACACACAGATTCTGAGGAAGGGATTTTGTTGTCGTGGAGGTAGAAAATTTACAAAGAAGCTAGACCTCTAGATTTTAGCCCGTTGAGGATTCTTGTAGCCAAATGAATGAAATTGGCTTGTTGGCTAATTTTCTGGCTCAATTGATCTCAGTTGGTCATTACAGTCTCTGGGAGGCCTCTCGCTTGCGTTGAAAGTTTTTTTTTTTTTTTTTTAACTTTTCTCTAAGTTTCAAAAGCTAGCCCCGCTGGCTGCCAGAGACTAGGCCTGCAATTTTATTTTATTTAAAAACCCGCAAATCTCCCCACCACGCATTAAATCGGATTTCCTTGCCGGCATGGCTTTTTAAAAAAACAAAAAACAAAAAAAAAACACAAACAAACCAACCATTCGCGCTTTTGTATAGCCGGATCCAGCTCTAGGGGGGAAACCGAAGCGGTTTTGCACAGAAACCGGCGGGCACGTGGGGAATCCGCGGCTACACAGAATACAACAAGGGACTCAATTCTGGACTGCTTCGGTGAACTAGAGTCTTAATGATCTTAGCGTTGGCTTTTACCCACAGGGAACTGTCGGAACAAACCGAATCAAGGCCGCTTCGGATTAAACGACCGGCTTTTCTTTTTTTCTTTGAAAGGAGGTGTGTGTGTGTGTATGAATATCCTGGCGTGTTTAGCTGGAATATTCCGATTCCAAAGGCGTTTGTGTGTAGAGACAAGAGCCGTTTAGTCTAGGGAATACAGTACAGTAATCTGCTTCCAAGTCTGTTCTCTTGAAGGCGTGGGGGGGGGGGTGGAGGAGAGAGAGGGAGGTGATCCGGAGGGCGAGAATAGACCCTCCCTCCCTCCCTCCCTGCCACTTTGGCTGTTTTCCCCCCTGCTCCAGGCAACGGTGGTGTTTGGATGCTTCTCACGGGGAGGGGTGTGCGTGTGTGCGTGTGCGTGTTAGTTCAGTCAAAGGAGGGAAAGTTTGGTAATAAGGATTGGGGAGACGAGGCTTCCCACCCTGACCCGCCACCTTCGCAGAGGCAACTCTCTAGAAAGTGACGTCCACCCACTCTTCCCTCCCCCACAACACACACTTCACTTTGCGGACCCAGTTGGCTTGGGGGCAGGTTGCCCGGAGCGGCCCCTGTACCTCAGTCTGAACTTGGCAATGAGGAACACGCCTCCTGGCCTGCTCAGCCAGAGGCCCCTTCCGCGGTTTAAGCCCTTGGCCAGGCAAGGGAGACGGGGTGAAGAATAATTATGGAGCAGCTTTTATTTTTGTTCAGTGACAGCCTAATAATCGGAATCTTTACTCAGAAGTAAGTCTTGCTGTGCAGAATGAGGCCTACTTTCTAGTCAGTTAATTGATTGGATTTATTTATTTCCATAGACCCCACCTGCTTGCTGCCTCGTTTTTCAATCCTCACAACAGCCCTGGCAGGTAGGCTTTCAATGGAGGTGGACTGCCCCAAGGTCACCCTGGATGCTTCATGGCTGACCCGGCATTTGAACCCTTGTCTCCACCCAGACACCACACTGGTTGTAAGGCAGGGTTTCCTCTTGAGTAGACAGGCATGGGCTTTTTTGCTGTGAGGCTGCAATTCAAGTCTTGTGGAATACATTAGTGCTTGCTTCTGAATAGAAATGCCTAGCATTGTGCTGCAACACTCTTGTACTGAGCATGTTGGCTCACAGGTAAGTCCCGGTCCATCCAACTCAATGGGGCTTGCTCCTTGGGAATGGCTTACACTGCAAACCAGTATGTTTGGAAGTGTGGCCATGCTGAGCTCCGAGATTTACTTCTGAGGAGGCACCACTAAAGCCAGTGGGACTTCTGAGTAAATATAGGTACCAGGCATCAAGTGGCATCACTGTGACCTTTTGTAGTGAAGTCTCACAGGCTGGATCTGCAGAGGATACAGACAGACAGATTGGAAGTTTGCCTCTTTGAAATGGAGAATTTTGCCCTTTTAATCTTTTCTTTGCAATTTATTTCTCTCATTCCCCTTTTGTTTAAGCACATAAATAAAATAAGTAATTATTTTTTATTAGTATATAATATTTCCCCCCCTGCAGCATTTCTTTGCAAAAGTATTTCCTTTGCTATGTGCAGAGCAGACCAGGAGGAAATCACTCCCTGTGGACCTGATCACCATGTAGGATTTTAAAAATTATTATTACCAGTTTTGCAGTTCAGGAAGTAACTGCATTTGGATAAGGGAAAATCTAGAAAAGGTGAGGCTTCTTGTGAACATAGCCTCCCAGGAGGATTTTTTTTCCTTGGGGAAGAATTGGCTATAAAATTGCTGACTGGTTGCAGTGGATGGTCTGTTAATCTGAATCCCACGATATGGAACCATTCATCCACCTATTTATTGTTTAGGATTATCGTTATGGTTTTATTTTCTGATTTCTGACAATATTTCACACAATGAAATCAAATATGGCCCTCCAGGTGTTTTTTGGACTACAGCTCCCATAATCCCTGACCATTGGCCACACTGGCAGGTGCTGATGGGATTTAGAGTCCAACAACATCTGGAAGACTTGCTTTATTTCAACAAATCAGGGTGGTTCTGAGCATAATGATGTAGAAGTTAAAGTCTCACTGATTTAAGTGGGACTTACTCTCGTGTCGGCATTCATAGCATTTGCAACTCTATAATAGACTACAGTTCTGTACCCAAATCCCTGGCAGTAAGAGCTTTGCAACACAGTAAGACATACTTTTGAGTAGACATGTAGAGAGGATTGCACTTTAAGCACCCGTGCGCAATTCTTCAACTAAAAATCAGTGGGATTTAAAAAGGCATCACTTTGGATAGATTGGGCCTGATATTATAAATAAGAAAACACTGTGTATGTTTTGTCATTGATGTACAATTATTTTTGACAGTCTACTGTTACATTATTATGTCTCGTTGTTAATGCTTCCTGTTCTTAAATATGGCCATAGCAACGGTGTAGATGTTTAAGGGTTACTGTCAACAACGCTCTTGGGGTTATTGGGTAAAATGCTAACCAATGTGTAATCCAATGTATGTTTACTCAGAAGCACACACTCCACTTTTCAATGGGGTTTACTCACAAGAGTGCAGCCTTTATTTCAATAGATCTGAACTGCACCACTTTTCTCATGAAAGTTGGTTTACTTCTTAGTTTGGTGCATTCTGTGGCCCGTGGGCGTGCCCATCCTTTATTTCCTTCCCCATCCCCAGGTGATTGTTGCATGGCCAGAAATCTGCATGAGGAGACTAGTACTTGAGTTTCTTCCTTTGGATTCCTTTGTGTTGCAAGTGGGGATGAGGCACTTGGATGGATGGTGCAATATGCAGAGTCCAGAAAAAAGGTGCTACTGATACTTGCCTGTCTCTGTGAATGAGATTTTCCTGCTCATCCCTTCTGGAGGCTGAGACCTTACTCAGGAAGTAGAGAAATATGAGGTGATGGGAAAATTAAAGGTGGAAAGGGTTCCAACCCTCCCATACTGCATTCCTCCTAAATTCTTTGACAGTTCCATGAAAAATAGGCTTGATGAGGGCTATAAAATTAGTGTACGGGAGCAAGAGAGTACCCTTTCATATTTGGATGAATGTTGAAAAATATTTCTGTGTGTGTTGGAAGCTTGACAGCAAGGCTTAGGTTGCAATCCTATTCTCACTTACCTAGGAGTAAGTCCCACTGAGCTCAGTGTGATTTATTTCTAAGTAAACATGCCTAGGTTTGCATTGTACAAGATCTGCTCTTAGGTATGTCCAATGTTAACAGTACAACCTCATGGATGCCTTACTAAGTGTGATCTATGTAGTCTGCTGCCAGGTAATTGCGTGTATGATATAGGACTGCAGCCTAAATTGCCAGGGCGGATATATAAAAAAATTCCAGTGCATTTTGAAAGTATGTTATTGTGGTGTAGCTTTTTCTTAAATATCTTGTATTAGTGGAATATTCCAATCCCAGGTCAGATATCCTTTATTTCATTTAGCAAAGGGCTGTGGCATTTGGCATGCACATCTGGTGCATCCTGTTCATCGTTTGTGTGTTAAGATCTACAATAAGCATATATATCTCAGTGCTATAAGGATTGTCATTTATTGAACAGCCGATTGTCCAGAAGTGCAGGTATTCCTTAGCAATAGTCTGAAATAGATGGAATAATCCCTCCTTCATTGATGGCCCTGGTATAGGCATGTAACAGAGTAAGAGAAATATGCACGTAACTAAATATATCTGATTCCAGTACAATATCACTAGCACTCTTGTCTCTCTGTAGCCCTGAATCAGAGAAGTCAGAAGTCTGTCCCACTGAGTTAAATGGAACTTTACTCTCTGCCTTGTGAACCTGAATTGGATAGGAGCCTTAGCAGCCTGGCCTAGCCTATTCATGTTTACTCAGGGAGAAAGCTCTGCATTTCGATTCCATGCATTGAAGTAAGTGTGCCTCTGGCAACTTACTCCGAAGTATATCCCATCAAAACAAGTGGTGCTTATTTCCTAGGAAACACAGAATTGGGCATATGTGCAAAGAGGACTGTGATTTTAAAGTGCAATGGATCACATACTTTAATGTGGAAGTAAGCTCAGTTGAAATCCATGGGATGTAGCTCTCTCTTGTGCTGGCTGTAGTGGATGGTGGTGGTTGTCCAAAGCCTCAGGTTGGGGGAGGCTAAGATATAGGCTGCCAGCCTCACCTAACCTGTCTTTGTGCATGTTTATACTTGCAAAGGTGCCTCACTAAGTTCCATGGTGCACACCTTAACTTTGGCCCAAAATGAGATTGCATCTAACTTCTTAGCAGCTGCCATGGAGGGGAAACCAGCTCAACACAGCTATTGTGCCTTTCGCAGTACAGAAACCAGTAAGGAAGGCTTTTCACAGCATGGTGAGAGAAACAGGATGCCCTGGGAATATTGGCCCCTTGAGCTGCTTTTAAAGATGCAGCTGCAGGTCCTGCTGAAAAAGATGGCAACCCTATAACTGCCCCTACACCTGCCCTTTACCATTAGTGGCTGCCTGGATTGGCTTGTATTTTCATTCCACTACGAGTTGCTTTCAGGATTCTGCTAAGACAGCTTATTTATAGATAGACAAGGGCTTAAAAACCGTGGGTACCCAATATAACTCACTTCTCTCCCGCACGCAACAGGAAAATACCATAGCTGGACACACAGAGAGAGGCATCTCCAGCAACCCCTTCCCCCATAAATTTGGAAGACCTGCAGTTTCCTCCCGTTTTGCCCTGCTTAAGTCACTGATGATCAGAAATATGGCAATGGTTTTGAGAGCAAACAACTTTATTTGTTTAATACAGCAAAAATTTAACCAGAGGAGACTACATTGCCAGGAGTGTGTCTCTGTGTGTAAGAGAGAAGGCCCCCCCCCACCTCAGCTCTGTCCCCTTTAAAAGCAGTTTTCAAAGGCTCAGTTTTGGTGTCCTAGGTCATCATAAGTACACGAAGCTGCTTACTGTGGAGAGAGATTGCTGGGTCTTGCAAAGTCTCAAGCCAAATGGCGGAATATTTTTCTGGAGGGGGGGGATACCCTGTGGAGTGCGGCGCAGGAGAGAGAGAGGGGGGGAGTTGTTGTGGTTGCTGTCTATGGCCTCCCCAAAGCAGCTGCTTTCTCTTTTTTGGCAGAGAGCCAGGAGAAAGCAGCAGGAGCCAGACCGATCAGCAACGCTGTGGGAAGCGGGTTGACCGAGGGGGGACCTTCTGGATGCATTTTGTGGAACTCTATGCCAGGCATCTTAATTTCAGCCAGAAATCAGGATTCAGCCCTAGAATCATAATCATACAAAGGGACTGTTGGCGGGAGTGAGCATTTTAAGAAAGGAACAGAGCTGAGAATGCATAAATGCCCATTGATTTCAATGCCTATTGCTGGGTTGGGGCTGCTGCCTTGGAGCATGTGCAAAGTTTCTGAACAATTTGAAGTGTCCATTTGGCTAGAATTGAAGAGCTTCTGTTAGACAAAGGCAGGGGTGGACAATCCTTTTCTCAGACTGAAGTCTGCATTTCCTTGTGGGCAACTGTCCTGGGTGCTTCATGCCAGGATTGAGCAGGGCCAGAGAGTGACAAAGGTGGGTGGAGAACTGCATGATGGAGTTTTGTAGACCAGGATTTGTCTGTTCCAGACAATATACAACAGCTATATATGTGAGTGCATTGCTATGCGGAACACTGAACAAATATCTGAAGTGGAGAGCTGCTCTGTGTGGTTTTATGGAAATGCATGTGCCCTTCTCAAGGTTTTGTGTCTCTTGGGGCACCCAGTGGCAGAGGAAGGGGGGTGCAGTCCGCCCCGGGTGTAATCACTGAGGGTGAGTGTGTGTGACGAAATGAGGTTTTTTTGTTTTTTGAAAAATGGGCTCATGAAACTTTTTAGGAGTGACGTGGTGGCTTAGGAGTCTACAGGTTCCGCGCTGCCTGAAACGGCAACGTGGGACTTGCGTCTGTTTACTGCCTCTCCCTCAGCCAGGCGGGGGCTCTAACCGTCGGAGAGGCTTGCCCCATTCCCATGGGTGCAGCTCGCCCCACCCCCCCAGCTGCAGGACTCGCCCCCACACCAAGCACCTGAGCGGCTAGCTACACTGCTGGGGGCACCTACTCTTTGGGCATATAACACACTGTGATTTGTCTTATTAATGTGTTTATGGAGCTGGTTGGCTTTTGGAGCAATAGTATTGGTGTGTGTGTGTGTGAGTGAGTGAGTGAGAGAGAGAGAATGAATGATAATGCTGTTGAAAGTGAGGCATATGGTGATGGCCTCCTGACTAGCTCAGTGCTATGCATAAGGTGCAAAATTCAGTCACTGGCATTTTCAGACGTGATTGAGCTGGAAGGACCTCTGGTGTAACTTCTATTCTTCATCCACTATTGAGTATCCACTGTGATTATTGACTCCAGGTATTAGAGGGCATTTAAGTGAGATATGGTCTGTAGTCCCCACCCCCACTCAGTGAGTATCACTTTAAGAATATAAGAACACTCTGCTGGATCAGACCAGGGCCCATCCAGTCCAGCATCCTGTTCTGACAGTGGCCAACCAAATGCATTTTGGAAATCCCACAAACAGAACCTGTGCACAACAGCACTCTCCACACCTGCAATTCCCAGAAACTAATATTCAGAGACATACTGCTTCCAATAGTAGAGGGGAAATCATAAACTTCATAGCTAGTAAGACACTGATTTTGCTGTATGCTAAATGAATTTGCCTGATTCTCTTTCAAAACCAAGTTGGTGATTTGGTGGCCTCTTCTGCGAGAGAATTCCATGGTTTTTAACTATTTTACCCCCCCCCCCCGTCCTAAATCCCACATTCAGCTTCATTGAATGGCCCCAAGTTCTAGTATGATGAAAGAGGGTGAGAAGCATTTCTCTTTACTGCCATTATTGCAGCTTGTCAGTCAGAGAGCCGAGGAGCAAGCAGGCAGTGGCTTCTACTGCTGCTCTTTCGCACCACCTCTGTTCTTTGTGTCAGAGTGAGAGGTGGGTGAAGAAGCAGGTTGCAGTGGTGAAAAGGATAAGCTGGTCTGGGCCTCACCTGTCTCATGGCTATGCTGGCTCTGTGGGAGGAGGTTGCAAACTAGCTTTGTTCAAAGGAGGCCAAAGACCAAATTAAGACAAAATGGAAGACATGGCTGTCTTTATTTCAGCACCCCTGCCTGTCTTCTTAGTGAATGTTGAAGTATGTTTTAATCTGCTATTTGAGATGCAAATTTGCTTTTTAAAATATTCATCTTAGTTCTAGCACAAAGCCAGGGGTAACAGGTTAATTAATCCAGAAGAAAAGAGGACCAGCTTGAGCTAATAAACAACCTTTTTTTTGGTATCTGTGCTTCTGATGGAAAATGCTGGAATAGTAGAACAGAACATGTTAATGTTGCTGTTGGCATCTATCTGTCTTGAGATCCCCTATGGAGATGAAGCCAAACTGCTGTGTTTACAGCACCAAAGTGACCACCCCAGGGTGCAAGCCTGGGCAGTATGTATGGAGGTCCTGGACTGCCCAAATGACAAGACCCTCCTCTTGATGGTGGTCCAAAGGAAAGCAGAGCAATATGTTTGGCACCAGCTTGGCTGCAGGAGTTGGTGGAAGGAGGTGCACAAGGTGCCATCCAACCATCTTAGGGACTCCACTCTCGATTTGTGAAGGGTTTACTCCTGAGCCTTTCCTTTTTCTGAAGATAT
>OFHU01004029.1:0-99496 GCA_900245905.1 Lacerta viridis | reverse complement strand
GCAGCCGGAACAGGAAACTTTTGTAGCACTTTCTGTTGAGGGGAGCCAATGGCCAGCCTGGGTGAGTGGATTCACTTATCCAGTTGGAATCCCTTCTAGGAAGATGCTCTACACGTCATTTGCCGTATCTGCGTCATTTGATGTATCTATCTAGCTTCCTTTGGGGGTGGGGACACATTTCATCAAGACAATAGTGTATGGGTCAGGGTCAGTCCCATTCTCCACATTTGACATTCCTAATCCTGACCGGGTCCCTCCTTGGCTGCTCTTCCTGTTCCCCACCCCCCAAAAAACCCACAGATATGTGAAATCCAAACACACATTTCATCTATCATCCAGTTTGGTGCTATATGGTGTTAAAAAGTTATATGCAAACCAGTCCAAAGTTCTGTTTCCTTGGACTGTGGCTACCGTACTTGCTGTTGGCAGGCTTCTGTTTCTGTGTGACTGTATACAATGTGGGCAGGAAATCACAGTGAAAAGCTCATGTGTAGAGAGTAAAAAGTGACACAAATAGGACCAGCAAGCTGAACATTCCTGGGAGATCAAGATTTCAGAAGCAATTGTACTGGTGTCACACATCGCAAGAGCACTGGCAACTCTGAGTTTGCTGGCTTGCAGGAGGACGTCTGATGCTGTGCATACAGAAACACAGAGGACACAATTGGGAGGACTTGGAAAGGGTCCATAATTTACAGTTTTAAGTATCGCCTGCCATTTCCGTTATCCTGCTTACTGCTAATCTCAAGTAGGCATGTAGGAATAGACCACCATCTACTATACATTTCAGAGAGTGGTTTGTCTGCCTGTCCACCTGTTCTCTGTTCTTCAGACCTTAATTGGCATACATTCAACTGCCTCTTGAGATATCATCACCAAACTATGTACAAGGCTTCCTGAGGTGGGGACACTGGTCTTCATCAACTTTTGGATGCTGGATGCCATTTTGAGTCAATACGGCAGACTAAAGTATGACTTCGGCATGACTTGGTTCAATTTTGGGTGTGATGGGTCCAAATTTACAAATTACACTATCATTTAGAAATCAGTAATTTTTTTGGTTTCTACAAATTCCAAGTATTTTATTTGGACTTCCACTCAGCAAACTTCCTGCTTTGATATTGGATTCCAGCACCAGGGTTTGCAGCTTTCTGACCTCTAGTTATGAGATTTATTAACTACCAATGCTTAGCACCTGTACAGGGGTTTGTGTGCTGTACCATGGTTGTAGCAAACCGTGGAAGGGAAGAGGAATTTCCATGGGAGTTGGAGTGCTCACAAGCCCATAGCATTCTCCCAATCCTTAAAAGTACAGGATATTGCATGTGCACAGGGACAAAGGGATCATTTAATAAATTGTGCCTTTGTGTGTATAGAAGTTTATTTACAGTTTCTATTTAGGGAATGTTATTTTAAATCACAAGAATGGACTGAATGTGAACAGATAGTAGGTGACTTAGAAACACAAAACTGGGCATCCCAACACAGACGAGAAGGCTGTGTGTAGAGAGGTAGATAATTCTGGAGCTTTTGGATGTATTATTGGGAAGGAAGGCTCCTAGCCTTACTACTCCAGTCCAGGAATGTGCCAATGCAGTTTTGTTGACTTTAAAGATGGGTTATTAGACGAATTCATTGAGAAAAGGGCTATAAAAGACTACTAGCTCTGCCTCCACAGTTGCTTCTGAATACTAGTTTCTGGAAACCACAGGAGAGGAGGGTGCTGTTGTGCTCAGGTCCTGCTTGTGGTTTTCAACAGGAATCTGGTTGGCCACTGAGAAAAGGATGCTGGACTGTATGGACCATTAGCCAGATCCAGCAGGCTTAGTCTTACATCCTTAAGATTTAACTGTGCACCTATTTAAGATACAACTCCAGATTTTAATTATGTTTACAGGCTGTAGGTGTGCACTGTAGATCAGTGTCTAAATCTGCCGGCTCCTATCTCTTCTAACTCGCTGTTGCAACTTTGCTGATATGCACTACGTTTGAAAGTTGTGAATATTTTAGTGTTCTGAAAAAATGAGATCTTGGGAGACTATAAAAATTTGTGCGTTCATGTCATCTAAACGTGAAAATGTGCCTTCTGGGATGCAGGAAATACATATTTAAAAGATGAAATCTCGGGAATTGCTTGGCAGAATGCGCCATCACCTTGTCACACCACACAGAAGCAGGTGGCTCATTTGACTTCATTATTATCATAGCATAAGCTGCTTGTGCACATAAAGGAAAATGAGTGTATCTATTTGCTTCCGTTAAGTATTGATTTTATTGTTCTGTTCTCTGTAATTAATTGCCATAAAAATAGCATAATTGTTTTGCCCTGTTAGAGACCTTCAAGGCATCTGTAAGATTTTTGTACACACCTGACCATGATGTTCTAGGAATATCTGTACACCAGACTCAAACTTTCTCGGGTTGCAATCCTGTACTGCCTTAAAATGGATTCAATGGAATATTTGCCAGAACATATGCCACATGTGCATATATATGCATATGCCGAATTTTTCCGTGTATAAGACACCCCTGTGTATAAGACACCCCCTATTTTTGGGGACTCCAGTTTAAGAAAATGGGGGGAGATCTATCCATGTATAAGATGCCCCCAAATTTTGGACATTATTTTTTAGGGGAAAAACATAGTCTTATACACAGAAAAATACGGTATTCTGGACATGTCCCCAAATTAGAAAATTTACTTACTTCTGAGTCAACCTGTTCTCGGGATTTTTTTGGGGGGAAAGCATGACAGTTTAAAGCAGTATCACGATACTTTAAATGTATGGTGTGAATGTTGCCTTGAACTCATAAAGGGGGGTTTCTCTGGGGTCCAATTTGGTTACTTTCCTTCTGAGCCACTGCGTTGCTGCCAGGGGAGACACATGACTCGGGTGTGCTGCAGGCCCTGTGGTAAGTGCCGCCCCCTGGGTGAGTAGCGCCCAGTGCGCCCCCTGCCCCTCCCTAGCTACGCTGCTAATCTGAGCCTAGATGTAGAGTACAGAGCATTCACATTCACTCTGCAAGGATTGGGAACCTGTGGCCCTCCAAGGTTTGTTGAAATTGAAGCCCCATCAGTCCCAGCCGGCATATCCAGCAGCCAAGGATTCTGGAAGTTGCAGTCCATCACCTGGGAGGTTGCAGGTTTCCCATGTAGGACTTTAGTGGGGATAATATTGAGTCCTGTCGTTAACAGGCAGTTTCCGGAGGGGTAACCGTGTTAGCATGTTGCAGCAAAGACTAACAAATAAGCTTTGTTAACTATGAAAGCTTATGCTGTAATAAATTTGTGGGTTTTGAAGGTGCCGCAAGACTCGATGCAGTTGATGGGCAGCAGCCTTAGTGTCTTTGTTGATCCCTATTGGATCTCTTAAGTCGGATCTAGCGAGCACATGCATACCGTAACACATCTATCATGCTGTTCATTTTCCAGCATTCTACAGAGGTCTTTATGGGCAATTTCAACTGTGTTCGTGGAAAACACCACCAGATATTTGGATATTGCGTTTCACAACAACAACAACAAAAGTTTTGATATTTGCCAATTCCCTCTCGATGAGAAAAGAGAAAACCCTTATGTTCAGGAGGGAGATGTTTTTAAAACCAAAGGATTAAGAATCGTTCTTCGTGTACACCAGAGGGAGAAGGCTCAGCATTTTATTTATTTTTTTACTATTTTAAATACTTATATTTTATTAAGGTGATTTTAGTTAAGAGAGTGATACAGGGGAAAAAAGAAGGAAAAGTGAGAGGGAGAAACAAAAAAGATACATATAAAAGCAGAAATATGCAAAAAGAGAACAATATACAATATTCCCATACATTCTCGTATAAATTGGTATACTGTAGTGTTATTGTCCTGGTGCTTATGCAATTATGGCAGTCATTGCTGCTTGTCCTCCTTATCTTTGCCATTGACATTGCAGCTGACTGCTTCTCCCTCTGTGCCCATTGAGGGGCAACTACTGCTTCTAGAAGCTCCTTGTTGTTATTGCTGTGCCCAACCCGTGGGAGAAGGGCCCATAGCAGCAGCACTGACCCACCTTCTCTGCTGACCGAGCCTTCTGTGCCTGTTGGAGCATGTGTGTGAGGCTAAACAAAATGGCGGACTCCAATTGTAATTTCATTATCTACTGGCAGAAATTAAAGCCTGTAACATCCTTGCACTGCTTCCTATGAACTCATTGACAAAGTTGTGTGTCTCAAGCAACAACATACAGGCTATTTATAGATGATATAAATCACAAATATTATTTAATAGTTCTTTCGAAATCCAGTTTTCTGCAAAACCTTTACTGAACCAATGTGAGCCTCGGCGTCCCTGTGGCTTTCTGTCACAGACCTGGCTCTTCAAGCCCTGTTATTTCCCTTTTGTACTGACCCCATTGAAAATTACATTCTAAGACCTCATAGCAGGCAGGAACTGTGTCACTTCTGCGTACACTGTGCTGAATAAAATGCTAAATAGTACTGATAGTTCCAACAGCAGATCAAAGAAAACAAAGCAGAGACTTCTCGTTAGAACAGGTCGTTCCGGTGCAAACCAGCAATTTGCAAAATTGTGGTGTTTTCCCTTGTAAGCTTCAGGAAGTTTAGTATTCTGTCTGCTGCAAAAGGTGAGACCAGCTGGATAGCGACAGGAAACTGTATGGGGGTCAGTAAATAAGGTGATTGTGCCATTGATATGAATGAATGGATTTATTACGGTCACAGACCTTTGGTACAGAAAATATTGCTGGGCCTGAATAAACAAGTACCATTCGTTGAGAAAGGCTACGCGATAAGATTGCAGTCGGATAGTAGATAGGAAAATTGTAAGTGACTACCGGTAGTTCATGGACTGCAGCACACTTTTTATTAAATGCCACAAGGCAATTGCTAAACGTAGACACCATTAATCTCTTTTCTCCAGATCATGCTACAATTCTTAGGAAAATTTTCTAGAGACGAATTGGGTAGGATTTACAGTACTTCTAAGAAAACATATTTAAGACTGCAGTATTGGTATTGAAATCAGTCAGTCCAGGATTATTTTACATGATAGTAGGACTGCTGCATGAAGAGGAGGTATGCAAACATGGCAGGTGTTTCGCCAAGTGAGTAATTAATAAGATTCACTATATGGGTCACTGGGCCCCTTTCTTTTTGGATAGGAAGGGGAAGGAGCGTGGTTCAGGGGCAGAGTATCTGCCTTGCTTGCAGAAGTTCCCAGGTTCAATTCCTGGAGAGCCACAGCCTGTTAGTGTAGGCCAGTGTTTCCCAAACTTGGGTCTCCAGCTGTTTTTGGACTACAACTCCCATCCTCCCTAGCTAGCAGGACCAATGGTCTGGGATGATGGGAATTGTAGTCCAAAAAACAGTTAGGAGACCCAATGTTGGGAAACACTAGAATACCTCGGTATATAGACCAATGGTCTGACTCAGTATCATACAGTTTATTAAGTTCCTATGATATTTACTGTGGGGAGCTGGAAAGTGTTGAACCCAAGAGAATTGCTGCTTACCAAAGAAATTTATTTGAAGAATGTGATATTCCCATAACAAAAGCATATGTAATCATTTCATGTAGTTTGTTTTTATTTTCATTATGTATTCTGTGTACTGTATATTGTAATTTTATGATGTGAACCGCTCTGAGATCTACAGGTATAGTAGATAGGGTGGTATACAAATTTAATAAATAATGAAACAAATCATTTCAATTTGCCCCCGCTTGGAATCTCCCTTTGGACGGTTGCCAAATGACATGGAACTGTTGTTACTGATGATGGTCAGGAACGCTTTTGTTGGATTTTTACCAGAATTTACCCCGATCTTCTTAGTGGAAGCCTCTTTTTGGGTGGGGCGGGGAAGGGGGTCGTTGCGATGCCATAAGCGGCCCACGTTGGAACCCCGGACAAACCCGCACCTGTGCATTTGATGCAAATCTGCACGCCTCTTTTTCTTGGCGTTCACCCCGTGGTGGGCCATAGGTGGCAGCGGCAGCGAAGGTTTGCTGAGGCTGCTCATTTAAAGTGCGCCTCTTTAAAGAGAGCAAGAGCGAACCGGGCCAAGCCTCCGCCTCCTTTCCGCACCCCAATCCTGACGCCCGGCCTTGGGCAGCTCCCCCGGGGTACACACAGGCAGAGAGAGTGGCTTTGCCGTTGCGAAGCGCTCCTCAGCAAGCGGCCCGCTGTCTCCGGATAGGAGCGCGCGCGCGCCTCTTTCTCCGTCGGCGTCTCGGCCTGCGAGCGCGCGGCGCCTCCCTTCTTTGCGGAGGGGCAGGCCCTCGCGGCGGGAGGAGGTTGCGCGCTGCTGCCGGAGCGAGGCGGGGGTGGGCGGAGGGAGGAGGAGCGGCAGCGGGGGAGCGAGCGAGCGAGGCGATCTGGTCGCGCGGCTCCTGCAGCGACCTGCCTGCGCCGGCGGCGGTTGCAGCGGCAGCAGCAGCAGCATCCCCCTCCGGCCAGCGCCGGCAACGTCTGCTCCGCGCTCTCCGGCAGCGGCGGCGGCTCGGCCTCCTGCTTCTCGATGTGCCTAAGCAGGAGGTGGCGGAGGAGGGAGCTGCAGCGGCGGCGGGGCTTGCACTCGCCTCACGGGGACTCGCCGCTTGCACGCTCCGTGCAACCCTGAGCCCAAGCCTGCTTGCCTCTATTGCATGCCACTCCGGCCGCCTGCTCTCGGCTCCTGCATCTTTTATCTGCTGCTGTTGCGGCTCGCGCTTCCCTCCCCTCGCCCCCTTCTCCCCACCCCCTTTCCAATTTTCCCTCAACACCCCCCCAGTACCTTTTATTCTCTCTCTCTCCCGCCCTCCTCTCTACCCCAAACCGGGCTGCAAGCGCGAAGTGTCTTCATGAACCCCAAGGATGTCCGGGAAGCATTATAAGGGCCCTGAAGTCAGTTGTTGCATCAAATATTTCATATTCGGCTTCAATGTCATTTTCTGGGTAAGTGGAGTGATTCGTTTTATGGGCCAAAGCTGTGTGGGGCTCGTGTGCATTTTCTAGCTGTGCGAGGATTTACCCCACCCCCCACCCCTTTCCAGAGAAATTGGAGGGGTGTGTGTGTGTGAGAGAGAGAGAGAGATGAGAGCAAAGAGACAGATGGACTATAAACTTTGCATTTTTAGTAGCTTTAGTTACTAGGTGAGTGTGGGGTTTTTTCTTATCCCTGCTTAAATTATATCTATGTGAGTTTATATTGATTGAATTCTGGCTTTAAAAATATGTGGCCTCTGGTGTGACTTAGGATCTGCAGGAATTCATTTGATTATCTGCAAGGATTCATTTGACTGTCTGTTCCTCATTCCCACCCCCACTTTCTGTGCACAGGATTGCTGAGGTTCGATATCTGCGTCAGACACCATGTGTCAGACATCAACACGGCACCAGTGACAAACCATTCCCAAGCAAGAGTGTCCGTTTGAAGGAGTGAGTTGTGGCTGTAGGCAACTCAACGCTGCCTCTGCTTCTGCTACACAGGTACATACCACATATCACACAATTACACCAGTGATTGCATTTTTTTCCAGTGCAAATTATGCAAGCTAGTTGAGCTTTGAGTGTGAAACCAATCTACAGGATAGAAAGGCAATGTAGTTCCCTCCAGATGTTCTGGACTACAACTTGCATCAGCTATAGTCAGCATGGTCTACGTTCAAGGATTATGAGAAATGTGGGCCACATCTTCCAGAATCCACCACCACTCTGACTACTTCTTGGTATAACGTGGGGATCGTGATTCAGCAAGTGATCAGCTCTGACAGAGCAGGCAGGAGACAGCTTCTTCATGTAACACTCTTTATTCAGACAAACAAGACTGGGGAACTTATAGGGACAGAAAGACTGGCTAGAAAGGATACATTTTGGAGGGAACAATCTCAAGCAATCACAAAGCTGCCTTTTGGTGGGAACCAATAAGACTGAGGATCCAAATGCAGCAACTTGAATGAACCAATAGTAGCTGTTCCTTCTGGAACAGGAAGGCAGTTACTTTCCCCTAATGTGAATACAGGCAATAGTAATCAGATATGATAACCCTTGAATCAATACACAACACTTCTGGACCATAATATGGTCACACTGTACCAATCAGATTGTGCTACTGCAAAATGTAAGGACTTTTACCAGGAGATATCAATATCATGGGAAAGAAAGGTTAATCCTCTTATCAAAACTCATTGTGTGCCTTCTAAGATTTGTTTATATCTCCAACACAATTTACTTGCACTCCCATAAATACAAATGAGTCCTGCATGTGTTTGTTGTTGTTGTTCAGTCGTGCAGTCGTGTCCAACTCTTCGTGACCCCATGGACCAGAGCACGCCAGGCACACCTATCCTTCACTGCCTCCCGAGTTTGGCCAAACTCATGTTAGTAGCTTCGAGAACACTGTCCAACCATCTCATCCTCTGTCGTCCCCTTCTCCTTGTGCCCTCCATCTTTCCCAACATCAGGGTCTTTTCCAGGGAGTCTTCTCTTCTCATGAGGTGGCCAAAGTACTGGAGCCTCAACTTCAGGATCTGTCCTTCTAGTGAGCACTCAGGGCTCTTCTTGCAGTCCATGGGACTCTCAAGAGTCTCCTCCAGCACCATAATTCAAAAGCATCAATTCTTCGGTGATCAGCCTTCTTGATGGTCCAGCTCTCACTTCCGTACATTACTACTGGGAAAACCATAGCTTTAACTATACGGACCTTTGTCGGCAAGGTGATGTCTTTGCTTTTTAAGATGCTGTCTAGGTTTGTCATTGCTTTTCTCCCAAGAAGCAGGCGTCTTCTAATTTCGTGACTGCTGTCACCATCTGCAGTGATCATGGAACCCAAGAAAATGAAATCTCTCACTGCCTCCATTTCTTCCCCTTCTATTTGCCAGGAGGTGATGGGACCAGTGGCCATGATCTTAGTTTTTTTGATGTTGAGCTTCAGACCATATTTTGCGCTCTCCTCTTTCACCCTCATTAAAAGGTTCTTTAATTCCTCCTCACTTTCTGCCATCAAGGTTGTATCATCAGCATATCTGAGGTTGTTGATATTTTTTCCGGCAATCTTTTCCTGCATGTGTTAGATACCCTCAAAAGTACATTTGTATATGCTTTCTTTCTATTTCCCCTCAATAGTTTGTTGAGGAACAGTTTGTCACAGCTATTTTCAGCTACCTAATGATATTCCATATCCCAAATCTTTTGGGAACATTGTGGGTGGGCTGGTTGCATTTCATCATTAATTTCATCATCAGTCTAAAAAAAATCCACCTTTAAACAGTTTTCTGAATCAACTAGTTTATTATTTTTCCATTAGCAGAGAGATGTTTATCCATTTTATCATCACAGCACACCTGTGGGGTAGGCTCAGCTGAGAGGCAGTGACTGATCACAGTGAGCTTCACAGTTGAGTAAGGATTTGAACCCAAGACTCCCAGACTTTAGTACAATACTATACCACATGGACACATAAAACTGTCTTGGCCGAGTCATTACTCTCCTGTTGTTCCAATAGCCAGGTGATCAGCAGACCGGGGTGACAGTTTCTCCAAGAAGGCGTCATGCGCTCATGTGAGCACTCCATGGATGCATGTACAGAATAAGCATGCCCACACAGTGCTCCTAACTCCACTGTCAGAGGATCAGTCAATATGTGTAAAATGTAGGTGGACAATTTTTGCACACTGGGGCAGGAGTAGCCAGAAGGTTAAAGCAAGCCATCCTCCTCCCAGCCCCCACTACATCCCCTCTTACCCAAAAAATATTTTGCACACTGATGCTCTACCCCATTTGACAATACCAGCATTGGTCAATGCCATAGGTCTTCAACCAGTGGGTTGGGACCCACAGCAAAGATGTTGCTGCCGTGTTGGATTCCAGCTTGGGCTGATAAGACCGAAGGAGTGCTGCGTGTGACCAGGACACGTCCTTCTGATGAGATGCTAATTTTATCCATTTCCACGAGAGTTGCAATGTGGCAGAAGAAAGGTGTGAGCCACTTTTTTAAAAATAAGACACATATTTCTGGCAAGCTGCATGTTTGTGACTTTCTCCTGCCCCATAGCAGGACTAGTTTTCATTTAGCAGCAATGCATATCGCTCTGTGAATTGCCACTTTAGGATTAATAACATACATTGTTAGCGCTATTAAAAATAAATCAGAAGTAAACATGAGTCCCATGTTGCAGCTTGAGAGTCAG
Organism: Lacerta viridis; assembly: GCA_900245905.1. Classification (NCBI taxonomy): domain Eukaryota; kingdom Metazoa; phylum Chordata; class Lepidosauria; order Squamata; family Lacertidae; genus Lacerta; species Lacerta viridis. The sequence goes on along the minus strand of OFHU01004029.1, from coordinate 89,340 downwards.
AGGTGGGTCTTGGGTCTGGACTGGTCGAAGATCACTGGTCTATGCTGCTGGGTCATAACAAGAATATAAATTGCCTTGAAATGAGGATGCTCTATTTCATTCTTGTGACCATATCCACTCAACACCCCTTGTACAGGTACATGATCCTATGAACCCCTTTGCTTGGACAATCACACTGGGCTATCGCTTACCCATCGCCTCGGCCCTAAGCTTTGGAGAAACCTCGTTTTCCTCTCTTTATCCAGATCGAATTCGTAAGCTGTATTATAAAACGGACTTACAGAACACTTTCCAAGAAGTGGGCATTAGCTAATGCTGAACTGCAATAGAATTACTATGGATTAACATATTACAGGCCTATTAAAATCTAATGAGTACGCCATGATTAATGTCATTATGAGGAATACCAAAGGAACTAATGATGATTACCCACTTTACAGTTAAGCATTTCAGTTTCATTATCAATGACTGGATGGCTTCTCTTGGAACTCAGTCTGGATGCTGCCATCTGACAACATTTGCCATGTGTTCAGGGCATGGAATTTGCTCCGAGGCTTGGGATATAGATCTTCTTTATCACATTCTATGGAAGAGAGAGAGAGAGAGAGAGAGAGAGAGAGAGAAACCAGTGCAACCCAGCTGTGTTGAATTGAAGCTGACTAGCCCTACCAGACAAGAGCATGGACATTAAAGCTTTTTCAAAACAACAACAACACAACACTGGAAAGTGGAAGCCCTGTTCAGAGAAATGCCTAATACAGAGGCAACTACAGAGGCCATCAATTCTAAACAAAAGCTACTGATTGTGCAGAGACATAGCTGGCCTGGTATATTTCTGCTCCTGGGACGTAATGTGTTTCCAGAAATATAGGGGTGGGGGGGCAAAAGAAGGGATGCAATGTGTGCAATGGATAGCTTGCTGACCATGGATTAGAACAGAGCTGGGGAATCTTTTTCAGCCTAAAGGCCACATTCCCTAGTAGTCAAACTCCTGGGGGCCGTATACTGTACCATGTAATGATTCAGGGTCCACAAAAAAAACTGGAGAAATGAGGAAGCTAAAATCTTTGGAACTACTTGGATATTGTGACCTTAGGGCAAGTCCTCAAATTGCCAACTTCTGAATACTAAGGGACAATTTGTAATTTAGAAATTGTCCCTTAGTATTCGGAAGTTGGCAATTTGAGGTCTTGCCCTAAGGTCACAATATCCTAGCAGTTCCTACAATTTTAGACACACACACACACACACACACACACACACACACACACACACACCGGCCCAGGTTCAATCCCTGACATCTCCAGTCAAAAGGATCAGGTAGCATGTGATGTGGGGAGGAACCCTCTGCCTGAGACCCTGCAGGGCTGCTACTAGGCAATGCTGAGCTGGAATAGATGGACTCCAGGATGATGCTGTGCAAATCATCTTCCTCTGCTGATGCTAACTAGTGCTTCTGATCCAGGGCTGTAGGGCGTAGAGGAGCAGCTAACCCTCTTGAGAAATTGCACAGGCAGCATTCTGCCAAATTGCTCACTAAGAAGAAATGCAATCAAATAACTTAAAACATTATTAGGCTTCCTGCATTCGTGTTCTGGCTCTTGTGCAATGATTCAATGCCCCCTCTAGGGTTATCATGCTCCCTTACCACCATATTTCTGGCTAAGTGCCTGCAGTGATTTCTCGGACTCGGAGAGACAAAGCTACAAATGAGCAGAATGTTTGCAGATTGTGTATCGTCGCCGTTATCTGCGCCCGGTAACTAGCATGCAATTTGTGCCTTTCAGCCTTCCCTCATCTTCCTTTTGGCCATGGTAGGGAATCTCTGGGGCAAATTGTTATTTTCAAAACATGGTGCAGGTGGAGGCAAAGCCAATGACAGGCAGAGCCAGCGTGTGTGTCCCCCCCACACACACACTTCCCCGACGGGTCCTACAAAGGCAAGACTACATAGGATGAAGCTGACAGCCCATGCTACCTCCTGGACCGGTTGTAATTAAAGAAGGCAGGCAGGTGGGGGCTTAGTGAGGAAAGACTGAAACTGCTGGGGCAGCGACCCATTAGACCTGCTGGACCAGCCTCCACTGTCTCACAAGGCAATGCAGGTGGTGCTGTGGTCTAAACCACTGAGCCTCTTGGGCTTGCCGATCAGAAGGTCGGCAGTTCAAATCCCCGTGACGGGGTGAGCTCCCATTGCTCTGTCCCAGCTCCTGCCAATATAGCCGTTCAAAAGCACGCTAGTGCAAGTAGATAAATAGGTACCGCTGCAGCAGAAAGGTCAACGGTGTTTCCGTGTGCTCTGGCTTCTGTCGCAGTGTTCTGTTGCACCAGAAGCGGTCGAGTCATGCTGGCCAAATGACCCGGAAAGCTGCCTGTGGACAAACTCCGGCTCCCTCGTCTTGAAAGCGAGATGAGCGCCACAACCCATAGTCGCCTTTGACTGGACTTAGCTATCCAGGGGCCCTTTACCTTTTACCTGTGAGGATAAATCAGGTGAAGATGGTTAAGCATTGTTTGCAGAGAAATGACACATTGAAAGCATATCTTGTGCTGGTATGTATTGTGGGGCACCCAGAGGCAGCACATCCTGTTTCGCCGCTTGAGTCTGCTGCCACCTGCGCTCCCCACCTTGCCACCTCTGCTGGTGGTGGTGGTGAAGAAGCGCCAATCAGTGCCAATTTTGGGTGCCGCCTCCCATTTGGGGCAAGATCTCACGTGCTCTGCATGATCTCACCCAAAATCGGCCCCGATAGCAGTGGGGGTGGGCAGGGCGGCCATGGAGACCGCCTTGGGAGCTTCTGCCAGCTGAAGCAGTAGCCTCACCCTGCCTGGTGGCTGCATGGGCCCTGGAGGCATCTCACGAGGCCCCCACATTGGCTGTCCAAGACCCGGATTAATAACAGGGACCCCAAACTAGACAAAGCCAAAAGTTACAGGACAGTAGGTTTTTTTCACACATCCATACAGAAGTTTTTTTGGGATTCTATTGTGATTATTCTTCAGGAGCAAGTATCTCTGATTATTATGAGAGATAAGAACTACAATAAACGCTCTTAAAGTACACAGATTCCTTTCTGGTAGTTTAATTTTGCATCCATCCAAGTCCTTTCCGCAAAATATGTCAATCTCAGCTTATTTCAAAAATAAAAAATTGTCCAATAGCACCTTAGAGACCAAGTAAGTTTGTTCTGGGTATAAGCTTTTATGTGCACACACACTTCTTCAGATACACTGAAACAGAAGTCACTAGACCAGGGGTCCCCAAACTAAGGCCTGGGGGCCGGATGCAACCCAATCGCCCTCTAAATGCGGTCCGCATACGGTCCAGGAATCAGCGTGTCTTTACATGAGTAGAATGTGTCCTTTTATTTAAAATGCATCTCTGGGTTATTTGTGGGGCATAGGAATTCGTACATTTTTCCCCCCAAAATATAGTCCAGCCCCCCACAAGGTCTGAGTGACAGTGGACCGGCCCATGGCTGAAAAAGTTTGCTGACCCCTGCACTAGACCCTTATATATAGTGGGAGGGTGGGATGGGGTTTCTCTCAGAAGCGAAGTAGGACCCCACCCCACCCTCCCACTATATATAACGGTCTGGTGGCTGCTATTTCAGTGTATCTGAAGAAGTGTGCATGCACACGAAAGCTTCTACCCAGAACAAACTTAATTTTTTTATTTATTTCGACTGCATCAGACCAACACTGCTACCTACCTGAATCTAGAATCAGTTTATTTCAGTTTCTTGTTTTTCCAGGATTCTGTTATTCAGATTTTCATATTCTTTTTTTAAAAAATTAAGGTCTCATGATTAAAATTAATCAGCATTTCAGTGGGATATATACACACACACATGCGCGCGCACACACACACACACATTCTGTATGCAATTCTGCCTAATACACACCTTCCCCCAATTTAACAATACATTCAGAGAAGTGCGAATTTCAATAGATGTCTGTGTTTCACTCCACATGTTGTTTCAGAAAGTGCAGATTAGATAAATCCCCCTTTCAATGCAAACTGAATTGAATTCTTTCCCCTTTGCTACTGTGAATCTTGCACCAATGGAAAATGTGGTCCCTTGGTAATGTTCAAACTGTAGGTGGCGCAACCGAATATGTTGTTGAAGTGAATCCAATCTGGTAACACATCAGACATGAGATGGGAAGAGGATCACAGCTCAAAGTGGGGTGGGGTGTGGAGAGCATCCTAACCCTTTTCAGGTAGATCTAAAGCTGCCCCACTCTTTTCATTGGCCCAGCTAAAAAACAAAATCTTCCCTTTACCCCTTCCACACCATCTCTGTGAGAACTGAGGTGAGCAATGCATAATAAGCATTCATTTAAGCATAGTTCATTATAAGAAGATTGATTAAAAAAAAAAACCTGACAGATTTTGGAATATCTGCCAGATTTTTAATTTTTGGAATGGTGGTTGGAAGTGACAGAACCACAATATTCACTCCAAGTTGCAATTTGGGGTGAGCATCAAGCCTAATGTGAAGAACATGAACTTGTAAATTTCTCTTGTTATAACTGACAATATGGCTCAAAAGCAGAATAATGGATCGAGTGATATTCCTTGTCATATATTTTCCCACAACGGTATTGTCTGTGGAACATAAATATGCCTCCAATTTATATTTATATTATTAAACTTGATTTATATTTTTAGATGTACACTGTTTTAACTGTACATTTCTGGCTATGCCATTTGAGAGACTTTTGCCAGACAGGGCTGTGGTGTTTGGATCTTTCTAAAAGACTTGGGGGGGGGGGCGCGGGGAATCAGATTTTTCTAAACTTTAAAAATGACTTCATATCTTATTTTATTATTTCTGAACCTTGCAGGACTTGTTCTATTTGAAGTTTTACATCCTCATTTCCTGTCAGTTCTATTAAAATTGATTTCCGCCATCAGCAAGAGAAAGATAATACAAAATGGGTTCCTGTGAGGAGAAGTTAAAAAACACCACCACACACACACTTTATCCCCACAGGAGCCATTACAACCCCTTATATTATTTGAACTTTCTTTTTTTCTTGTTGTTCTTCCCAGAAAAGGCCAAGATATCCCTTGGCTGATTATAGAACAAACTTGTATTTCAAGAAAATTGGCAAGAAGCGCTTGGCCTTCACTGTTTCCATGGCAGAATATGAACACACACAGAGAGGGGGGGGGATCTTGGTCCATCATAATAAATAATGGAAAAATCAGCTTTATATTTGGTTTCATATCACATGTAAGATGGTCATAGGTGATAGCATTATTTGTAACTTAAAACAACGCAAGGAACATTATGGATATCTGTGCCATTGGTTCTTTGCTGTTTGTGGAACAAGGTAAGGGAAGTAGTAATAGCTATAATAATAATTTTTAAAAATCTGATTTATTAGCTGCCCTTCATCCAGGGTGGGCCATGGCAATTTAAAATACCAGCTTAAAAACAATTTAAAATAGATTGCAATCCCAAAAATGGGATGGGTGCTTTAAGGTTGAGGAGGCACTAGACAATGTACCCTCTTCAGTGGACCCTGTGACAGAGTCTAACTACCCTTTAAATTTCTGAGAATGCCTCAGAATGGTAGTACACTGAAGGCCTTGTGGGAAACTAAGATGGACTTAGCCACCCAGCGCTGCTCTGAATGCGGGGCCAGATGGGGTTTTTTTAAGGAAGACCTAGAGCAGGCTAGTGTCAGGCCCCCATATTGCTGGAGACCCAGTAGCTGCCCAATAGTGCCAAGTGACGGTACAGACCCCAAATTGGGGTGACGTGTGAGAGTAAAGACCCCTTTAAGAGCTGGGCTGGAAGGAACATGGAGCGAACGGATTTAGCCCGTTGTAGAAAAGAGTGAGCAGAACAGCACAACCTGGGAAGTGGGGAAGAAGAAGTTTGCATTTAAAAAGCAAACCCAGCTAATTCACATTTTCTGAAGCAATATGCGAACCAAAATGTAGCCGTCCTTGCTAGGTTGTAGCATGGCAAGATCGGGGGTGGGGGGCCTCACAAGTTCTCTACACTTGCGCTAGTACGCCACAAATATATTAAGAACGAAGAGTGCGGCATTCAGCGTTGCTCGGGAATGATAAGCAGGGGGTGGAAATCAGTGCCGTTTTGAAAGTTTCACTCCGCCATCTTGATTCAAAATGGCGTCCAACTGAATCCAAGCAATGATGAAAAGCTGCTTCATCACCTCAGGAGCCATCATGCAAAAACTGGTTACGATCTCTCGAGAGCTGTCCAAATGTATACAGAGCAGAACTTTCCAAAATATAGAGCGGGTGTGAGGAGGTTGATACGAACATTTCCTTGGGAGACCTGAGCTGGATTCAAATCTCTTACTATATTGAAAAAATATAATAAGATTGAGATTTAGAAAGAACTTGGAAGAAATGTTAGACTGCAGATTTAGAATTATGTTAAGTGTTAAAGAAATGTGAAATAATGATTTAAGTAAATAATTTAAGAAATAGATAAGATTTTTTGGAAAATATGGTTGGACAATGTAAAGAAATTACTAAAGATGAAGGACAATGAACGCAGGAAGGGTAGACGTGAGGAAGTCTAGCAACAATGTTAAGGAAAGAAGCAGCTTTTAAGAAATAATTTTTTGTTTTTCATTTTTGTATTTTTGTAGTTTGTATAAGTTTTTGTTTTTGTATTTGTGGTGTTTGTAGTTGTTGTATTAGTTGATTTTATATGTTTTGATGATGTTTTGAAAAAAAAATACATTTTTTAAAAAAACAAATCTCTGCTAGCCCTTTAAAGTCACTGGGGTGACATGGGATGAGTCCCATGTCCTACCTCAAAGGGTTCTTGTGAAGGTAGACTAGGAACACCTGGTGCGATCCATCCTGAGCTCTCTAGAGCAGGAACGGGGAGCCTGATGGCCAAAAGCGGCCCTCTGGACCTCCCTATCTGGCCCAGGGCTCTCTTAAGGATATATGGCGCTGTGGTGCAAAGATCTCTCCGCCCCCCCGCCCCCAGTTTCCCAGAGTCATTGACTTTTTCCCAAGCGTCTGCAGGGATCGCTCTCCTCCCGCAGAGGCTTGGGAAGGAAGCAGCACGCCCACCAGCCATATAGTTGGCGGGGCGCAGCTTCCATCCTAAGCCTCTGCAGGAATCGCACTCCTCCCGTGGAGGCTTGGGAGGCAAGCGGCACACCTGCCAGCCATATGGTTGAGGGGCACAGCTGGCAGGCGTGCAGGGAAAGAGGAGGCCGCCAGCAAAGCCGCGCAGCTCCCCCACTCGCTGGGGCACCCCTGAGAGGCTAGCGCCCTGGTGCAATGCGCCAGTAAACCCAATAGGAAAGACGGCTCTGATCTGGCCCTTAGGACTCTCCCCAGAATGCACATTCCCTCCCCGGTCACATCTTCTTTCTCCAGGCTTCACCCTACACCAGCCATGCTTCATATCCTTCCTTAGCATTTTTGCATTTGAATTCAGATCCATGTCAGACTAAAAGCTTCCTTTGCAGGAAGGGGGAATGAATCTAGCATCTTCTCTCTTCCTGGACCAGAGCCCTTCCCTTCAGACAACCTACCCAGAAGCACAAAGTTCCTCGCTCTGCCTTTGAGACATGTGCCTGCCACCTAGTGGCATCTCATGGCGACGGAGATCGCCCTGCCTTTGCAAAGGAGAATAATTTAACGCTACTTCCCACTTAAGCACTATATCTACAGGGCGTGAAATTAGTTCCAGCAAGCAGCTAATAAAAATATTTAGCAATTCACTAGTCTTTAAATCAGCAGCAGAATATTTCTTTATTTGCATCAGTGCTTGTTTCTTCTAGTTCTAATATTTGATGATCAAGCCAGAATAGCTCTGCTAAAACTGAAAAAAACACCTCCCAAGTTATATTCCTGTGCAGCAAAAAAAAAAAAAAAAGTTCAGAATTAATCCCCACGGGGGCCAGACACTTCTTTCCCCACACGGTAGCTGAAATCCAGAAACCAGGTCCTGTATAGCAGAGAAGAGTTCCTATTTTTGGATACTGGCTGCTGGTAAATCACAGCAGAATGAATGTGTGTGTCTGTGCGTGCGCCTTTATTTATAAATATTTGCAAGTTATATATATGGTGCAATGTGTGTGTGTGTGTGTGTGCACGTGCGTGTGCCATAAGTCCCATAGCATTTAAGTGATTGCAGCCTCCTTGTCCCTATTTCCAGCATTTATACCCTGCTTTTTAGTTAAAAGTATCCCAGGGCGGCTTACAAAAATAATTCCTGATGTAGCCTTTGTCCCCAGGCTCACTATGTAAAAATACATGACACACGAGGAAAAGAGGAACAGGAGGGAGAAGGCAAAAGGAAGCTCAAGCAAAGGTTCTTCGAAGTTACAGTCCTTAATGCTGCAGTCGTGGCAGTGCCAGTTCTGATGGTCTTGCAATTGAAAACGGGCAGTCCTGCCTCTGCCCCCCCCCCCCCGATCCAAGAGTAGAGGGGGTGACAGTGTCCAAGCCAGAAGGACAGGTCGGATCTTGTAATTCTGCCAGATTATTGATGGGTTGATGGCGTTGTAGTCCTCCCTCACCGACGCCTAGGGCTTTTCCCCCCAGCCGGGACTCTCAGGTGGGCGCCATTGCCGTTCTAAGAGAATGAGTGAGGTGTCCCGCACCTCCTTTATTTCTAGAAAAATAGCACTGCCGGTGCCTGCTATTTATTTACAGTATTCATATAGCTCTTTTCAGGCAGACCTCACAAAGCAATTTACACAAGATTATTCCAAGAAGCTTCACTCCCCCCCCAAAAAAAAGTTACAAAAGAATGGAGAAGACAATTTGTGCCTTTAGTAAAAACTGTTACTGTTTCTTCTCCACCCCTCACCCCTTAGGGCAAGAGGTCCTTCTCAGATCCCTGTAGTGTCGGTTTTTAAGGAGGGGGAGCATTATGGAACCTGGATGGAGTCAGTTATTCAAGGTTTTGTTGTTGTTGTTGTTGTTGTTGTTGTTGAACTCTTCATTTTAAGAAGAAAGACCAAGACAGTTCACAAATTAAACAGCAGAATATACAATGAAATAGAGGAAAGGAATAATGAGTGGTCTATAGAAGGGACAGACCTAAGCAATGATTATTTGTATGTCTAATGGGTTAAATTTCAAATTTGAAATGCTTAATATTTGCTCCTGTGAGAGAGGGGTTTAGATGATTGCTTCCTTCAGTGGGAGGGGGGGGGAAGGATGAAAAATTTAACCGATTATGTTATGTGCGTTAAATTGTTAAAAATCAATAAAATACATTTAAAAAAAAAATAAACAGCAAAATAACAAGGATAAAGCCAATTGTAAATATACGGCTACCCATCATTAGTGCAGACAATACAGCTACCCGTAATTAAACTACATTAAATTAAAACAACTGCATTAAAACAACCATATGGTGGTTCTGGCTGCCTCATCTTCCTTCCCCAGCTGGGGAACATGGGAGTTGCAGCCCGAAACCTCTGGAGTGCACCAGGTTGGGGGAATGTGGCCTGTTATTCCGGTCTGGTCTTTTATTTTCTCCTGCCTAGCCTTGTCGAAGAAACCATGCGATGCCCCACAATATTCCCTCCCTCCCTCTATAATAAAATGGTTAATGCCTTGTCATTCTTCAAGATCTTCAGATAGCCAGCAAGAACAAAGAAATCAAGGCTCGGAGGAAGAGCAGAGAACTTTTGCTCGACTTTGAGCTCTCGCCGGGAGCCCCTCCCCACCCCAATATTAAGATTGCTTTCATCAGACACAATGAGAGCCGGGAGAAGGTTCGCTGGTTTGATTTCCGGCCCTCCAGCCTCATTTTGTCAACTCCACATCATGGAGGGGGGGGGGAACCTCAAGACTGTGGGGAAAGGTTTATTAAAAGGAAAAAGTAACCAGAACGGAGCTTTCTAGCAGTGCACAATGGATTTTTTTTTTTCCTTTTTCTCTCCTCCACCTCCCATCTTCCTGTTGGGCATCAAAAGCGGTTCCCCTGAATGGAAGCAGCTTAGGCAATAACAATGCAATTTGCTATTTTTGTCCAGCGCACTTTCTTTCTATACAATTCCTGTTAATTAAGGCATCCTTCGCACAGTATTAAACCGGCTTTCTGATCACCTTGCGCTGATTGAGATTCCGTGTTTGGAACGCCTCGGCAGCGTGGGAGCAGAAACAAAATGGAGGAGGTGGGCGGGCTGTCGAGATTCTGCACTTGGGCATAGCGGGGGGGCAGGGGGCAGCTGCACCCTCCCCCTAATCAAGTACATCAATAAAAAAATACTTAACAAACTGAGGCTTTGCTCCCCCCAACATACGTAAATCCTGGCTATGCTCATTCCGAACATCTCAGATGTGGAATGCATCTTGCCAGAGAAGTCTGTGACCAGGAGATTTGGGACTAAGCTGCATTAGCAAAGAAACAACAATTTGAATGTGTTATAAACATGCAGTACTAGGTGGCGCCACAGAGCAGGAAACTTTTAAACACGATTTTCCATAAGGTTTCTTTTTTTCTTTTGTTATAACGATCTAATTTCTGACTTATTTATAGCGTTTTCTCCTCTGTGTGTAGATCCACCCCTGGGAGCCTTCTCAGTCTGCTGCACAGGTGCTAACTGTTGACAGGCAACTTCAAGGTTCCTCCTGGTTACTCCTTTTAGGGTTATTTTTCTTTTAAACCAGACTTGGACCAGACAAGGCTTTGAGCAGAGGATTGTCACCCAACAACTTTTCAAATAGAGGACTGTCCTCCACAAAATCAGACACACGGCCACCTTGTTTAGGAAAGCAATGTAATATCCCCCTAGCTAGCTCTCTCTACCTCTGACAGTACAGTTTGCCAGGTTGCAAGTCGGATATTGTACATCTCCATGGAGGTGAAAGATAATGTAGACTCCGCCATGATCTCCCCCATTTTACACTCCCACCTGCTAAAACAAGTAAAAGTGCTATTATGAAGTCTACCCCAATTCCACATACAGAACCTGACTGGGGTTGCTTCCAGATGACTTATTTGAGGATTCATTCTGATTTGTTTGCAGGGAGGCTAGATGCTGTTGGCTATTTAGTGACTGCTCACATTGATTTGTTTCTGGATGGGATTAGATGACATTGCATTATCCCACACCTTCCAATGCATTTCCCCATTACTTTCCTTTCAGCAAAAAGCCCAATCTTTGTGGGGAAGCAGGTTTCGTGCACAATAGCTCCAAGTCAGGTTTCATTGCACAACCTAAATGTGCCTATTTATGGGCTCGCCCAGATGCTGTGTTTCTACGCATAGGTCTGGGCTTTAAACCTCTGTGTCCAAGTGTGTCTCCCCGCCTTCTCCTGGGGAAATCCACATTTTACTACTAAATTAGAGCAAATAGCAATCAAGGGTGGATCTACACACAGGGGGGGAAATGCTATAAATAAGTCAGAAGTTAGATCGTTATAACAAAAGGAAAAGAAAATCCGTATTGAAAATCGTGTTTAAAAATTTCCTGCTCTCTGGCGCCATGTGGTATTGCATGTTTATAGTGCATTCAAATAGCTGAGTCCCAGGTTTCCCAGAGATTGCCGTTTGCTCTGATTCAGTGGTAAAATGCTGGTTTTCCTGGGGAAAGCATCAGGACAAAAAAAGAACTGCTGAGACATGGAGCTTTAAAGCACAGGCCTATGCCTGGAAAGTGCGGTGCAAAAAGAAGTCTGGATGAGCCCTGTGTGATTGAATCTAGCAGACTGGACCAGAATTGCCCCAGATGGGCAATTGAAACAGGTTGGAAGGGGGCAGTGCTCCTGGAAGTTGCAGGCTAACTTGGGGGGTGTAAGGCAGGCTGTGTGGCACACACATTGTGCTCTGTCCTCCAACACCTCACTGAGCCTCTCTCTGCTTGGTGGCAAGGCCAACCTTAATGTGCTGCATTTCCCTGCTGTTAAAAGAAGACATGCAAAATCTCCAGGTGCTGTCTCCAGCCAGGGATCAGCTCTCAGTACTCTTGGCTGGCACATAAAGTTGAAGTTGGGGGATACACAAAACCAAGTGCGTTTTCACACATGACGCCAGAATCACCTTTGACGCCCTCTTATCTGCAAGAATGGATGCTTCTGAAGCAGAGTACAAAACTGGTAGGGGGAGCTGGAATTGGGGGAGCTAAAGAGATTTAAAGCAAAACCTCTAGCTGGTTTGAATTTTGCATTCACATCACTCATCCTACAAAATGCAAAGAAAGTGATTTTGCGTCTCATCTATAATGCAAACTTAGACCACTATGAATCAGATTAAGTTGTCACAGGTTTCTTTTCGTAGAGCGATAGTTCTCAAGGTTCCTTGGTTGGGATTTGTTTGAGGGTTGAAAATGGGTTCATGTTTATATTAGAGGCTGTGTAGTGTAGTAGATGGTGTTAAGCTCTCAAGCTGGGTTCAAATCTCTTCTTAGTGGAGTAGCTTACTTATTGCACCGTATTAGGTACATTCCATGGGATTCACCCATCCACAGATAAGGGTACTCGCCCTGATTTTGGCATAGACTGGAAAAGAATAAAATTAAAACTGTTAAATAAAATTGATCAGTGCTGTGCCGACTGATTCATACTTCAAGACAAAGAGAGCTGCACCGTGGGCTTGAATATTATGAATTCAATGCTGGGGATAAATCAGACGGAAGGTTTCTGTGTGCAAAAGCATCAAGCGACAGCTGTGAAATGCCATTTTAAAACGCAAATGTGTACAAGTTGTGTTAATGTCGTATTTATTCTGCTTTGTTAGAAATGGCAACATAATTTTCTATTTTCTGTCACTACAGTGCTTCTGTTTAGTTGCAACATCAGCTGCTGTTATTTCAAGAAAAGATACATAGCTGTGTTGGTTCTTCTTAGTAATTACTTTGCTCTGCAGGTATTTCATGATTCCATCACTTGGTCGTGGCCACAAGATAGAATAAAATGGTACATGTTCAGAAATCTCTCCAGCACATAGTTATTTCCTGCTGTTTTCATGGGAGAATCATGTGGTAATGGAAGCACACATGTGCAGAAATTGGGGGGGGGGAGTAGTGGTGTTGTCCAGTCACATTCATTGTTGTGTCACACCCAGAGGTGTGAGTGAAATTTAGTGAAACCTGCTGGTAAATCTGTCAAGTAGCCACAGTTCCATAACTCAACAGGTACTGAAGAATGAAAGGAACATTAGAGCATGGGACAAAAGCACTAGCATTATAATCAGAAAAACTAATGTCACGTTCCCCACAACTGCATGCGCCCTCCCTCAGTGAAGACATCATCTGTACATGTGCAGCGGATGTCTAAAATGTACACATCAGCTTAACCATACTTAAGTTTTAATATCGGATGGAAGTTGAAGGAAAACACATCAGTAAACAGTATTACTCAAGAAATGAATGGATAGATGTGGATTGTGGCTAGTTGTACTCAGCTTTCAACAGCAGTGGTGGAAGCGCACTGGAGCCAGAGTAAATGGTAATGTGCACATAGCCTAGGAAATCAGAGATGCTCCTCATTTTGGAACAGGTCTTAGAACAAAAAAAGGGGGTGGGGGGAGAAACTGCAAGAAGAACTGGATGTCCGACAGAAATTCACTGCCTATGTAAACTTGAAAAAGGTCAAAATAATCTTTCACTTTCACAAAGTAAAGCCTTATTCTGGAAGCTGTCGTAATATTAGCATTTACTGGGAACTAGGCACCTAAGGGCACGTCTTATGAAGTTCTGGCAGATCCACTCAGTAGGGGCTATAAATTGTTTCCTGCTTAATGGATGTTTGGCAGCAGCTTTAGATGAAATGAATTTCACAGAGCTGAAAGGAGCCTCCTCCAATTCCAGTGCGTGGTGCAGAATCCTGGTAAGGCCTGAGGTGGGTTTGGTCAGCACCTGAATGGGAGATCATATGGAAACACCCAGAAACCTTATGCATAATAACACGGACTCCATTATAGAAAAGCAGGGTGAAAAAGTAATAATATTTATTATTTTGTCAATTTAGACCATTTCCACACACACACACACACACACACACACACACACACACACATATGTGTACAGCAATCTAAAACATACAAAATAAATTCAATGATTTCAAGCCTGCTGGTCAGCAGTGTTCCAGGGCATCGTGGAAGACCCTGCATGGTGCTTTGAAGGCCCAGCATCATGTGATTTCATTGTGAGGTGAGCCGATTGACAGGTGTCCAGCCAAGCCCACCTGTCAAATTTGCCCCCCCAAGGGACAGGAGAGATTATGATCTGGTTCGCCAGCCAGATCAGACGCCCCACCCTTGAAACTGAGGATTTCTTCAGAGTATGACAAATAAACCACACTAACAACCAGGAATCTAAGCAGCCTGATACCAAGTCAGCCTATTTATTAATATATCCCCACAATGGCTAATGGCTACACTGACTGGTGCACTCTCCTGAAGTCTTTCCTCTCGTCTACTACCTGGACCATTTTTGGGGGTTGGAAATCCAGGGTAGGGTCACTCAGTCTGTGATCCACGGCGGTGTCAGTAATGTTGATCAAAGAAACACAGGTGATATGTTAGGGAAGGTCCATTTTGGGGTGAGCTTCTCCACGGAATATCTCCACTCCTCAGTGATCGGCCAGGAAAGGCATACTTACCTTGAGCTAATGGTTATTTACGGTTCATGGCTGAGATGCCCTCACAAATTTCTAAGATGCTTTTCTTTCCTGTACCCCTTCTTTATTGCCATTTGGTTAAAAGGTCAAATATTTTCAAAGGTGCTTTAAAAAAAAAAACACCATTTGGGTTAATGGGAGGTCATCCTAAGGCAGGGTTCCTAAGCCTGATTGTATTATTTTTTTCCCTCCTACATTCCCCTTCTTACTACGGGATGGAATCTGCATTCCTGTCTTGCTGTGGCACACCTGGATCTGGACTGCAAATGCTGATTTATGGAAAGAGAAGTGGGGGTTGTGTTATTCACATTCCCTGCCCTCTGTCTCTGGGTTGCTATGACCTTTTCTCATCTGCATGTTCTCCTCCAAGTTAGTGGTGTTTCAGAAAGGTCAGGAAGCTGTAATTTGCCCTAACTTCTTTTTTCCAGTTCAGTTCCATCACCGTCCCGTCCCCCCACCTCTTCACCTCCCAACTCTGTTTTGAATCTGGAAAAGCTTAATTCTCTGTGTTGTGAAATCCTGTGTTATGGAACACAGAGGAAATGTGTGAATATGAGTGCGGCGGACAGAGACACTGGGTTCTAGATCATGGTTTGGGGTGAGGGTAGGGTGTTCAGAAAGACTGACAAGCCACTCCTGGAAAATAATGGAAACCTAGACAATCTTTGAAACCTCTGTGCACTGAAGGATTTTAGAGGGCATCTATTAAATATCTTCATATCTATGGCTTTCTGTTTAGCATGGGTATCCCTTCCAGCTTCCACAGTGACCAGCCAGATGCCTTCAGGAAGTCCACAAGTAAGGCATGAGGATAAATAGCCTTCTTGCTGTTGTATACAAATTGTATTATTATTATTATTATTATTATTATTATTATTATTATTATTATTATTATTAAAGTAAAGGTAAAGGGACCCCTGACCATTAGGTCCAGTCATGTCCGACTCTGGGGTTGCGGCGCTCATCTCGCTCTATAGGCCAAGGGAGCCGGCGTTTGTCCGCAGACAGCTTCCGGGTCATGTGGCCAGCATGACAAAGCCCTTCTGGCGAACCAGAGCAGCGCACGGAAACACCGTTTACCTTCCCGCCGGAGCGGTCCCTATTTATCTACTTGCACTTTGACGTGCTTTCGAACTGCTAGGTGGGCAGGAGCTGGGACCGAGCAACGGGAGCTCACCCCATCACAGGGATTCGAACCGCCGACCTTCTGATCGGCAAGCCCTAGACTCTGTGGTTTAACCCACAGCGCCACCTGGGTCCCATTATTATTATTAGTCTTATCCTATATGAATACAGGCCCTCTTAGAAGTTCATAGAGACCCAGGGCCCCTTCCAACTTATGAGACCCTAGCCATAGTAAACAAAAATTTTTTTTAAAAAAGATGACACACTAAATCTTGTGTCTAATTTTCTGCCATAAGGGTTGATTTATTTGTATATATCATGAACATTTTGAAAACCCTTTATTATGACCAAATCTGTATTTTGATTTCACTTGTAGTGTAACAAATACTATGGACAATATGGATTGATATAAAAGGTAGAGTATGGAAGAATATGCAGCTGTAAATGTTCAAAACGGTGGGGATAAGCAACTTCTGGGATAACCAGTAATTCTGGAGTGCCTGCTCCCACTGGTTATGATGGGTCCGCTGGTTATGAGGTTTAGCTGAAGGTCGTGAGAAGTTGTCTGGAGTTCTGAAGGTTCCAAAGGGGAAAGGATAGGCAGCGAAAAGGATAGCAAAAGGTGCGGCCAAAAGTAGGAAAGCGGCCAAATAAAAATAAGAAATAAAGAGACTGCAGTCAATGGTTGAGGTGCGCTCTCCCAACTACTCTCTGTGCGTGTCCTTTGCTTAGTTTCTCTTTCGCTTTCTCTCTGTGCTTGTCTCGCATTACTTGTTCTCTCTTTGCTTGTCTCGTGCACTCTACACACCGCTACAGACAGCAGGGGCCATTTATTGATAAACTGAACAGAGTCATAGCATTTGCATAAACCAATCATAACATTGCATTAGTCTGTGTTTCCGGGCAGGAAACAGCTTTTGGCCGTTACTCAAAAGCTTCCTGGAGCGCTTTCTTGCAAGCGCGGAGTGATCCAGGTAGCAATTACCAGCCGGACCTCATTTTCTTCCGTGCATTGCGCGGAAGGTTTTTGTGAGGCGGCAAAGTGCGGGAAGTCCCAAAAACGTATTCCCACACAAAACGGGACCCCATGGATGGGGTGGGGGGAAGTCGCGAGATTCGGAGTTGTAATCTCTGTATATGGATATATATTTGGACTCTTGCACTTTTGTATTTGTAAAACCAAATAAAAATGATTTCAAAAACAAAAACAAAAAACTAATCTGTATCAGCTAACAGAAAAGATGTGTTTTATCAAATCACATCCCCTTTATTTGCTTGAACTTGCAGCAGGAAGCTGAGAGATCACGTCACATTTGGGTTTCCTGTGCCTAAAAATAAGCTAAGAAACTTATTAAATGCCAACAAATCTGCAACTGTCTAAATCTGTGCCCCCACTGGGGCCCAATGGCCCTCTTGCCCCCCCCTCCAGCCCAGCATCATGAATGTGTCTAATGCCCTTTTAAAGCTGTCTGCTGGAGGATATGTCAACATGGGGCAAAAACAAGACTGAGCTCACACAGTATCTTTGTTTCTTACTGATGCTGCTGGACTTTTAAACAAAACAGAAATCCAGATATGTAGGCTACTGCAGTCCCTTAGCAAATCTGGAAAAAGAAACGAAACGAAACGAAAAGGACAGATGGTAAATTAGTCCGCAAGTTGATATTACAAGTGTTTCTATTTTGGATCTTCTCTTAATGTTCAAAATACCACAAGCATGACAAGCATAGGAATACGTTTTCCTCTATTAAAAAAAAAAAGCTTTTAGAAGAGAGGTAGAAAATGCAGACATGTGTGCATATACATTGTACCACTATTTCATCTCTGCAACACCCACCTTTGCCCCCAAAAATGAATCAATATATTGGGAGGGGGGGCACCAAAGTTGTTGAGCTTTTTTTTTTTTTTTAAAAAAAAGGTGCTATGCCCTTAAATGGACATAAATCTGATATCAGGAATCACAAGACAGAGAAACCAGTAGGAGAACACTTCAATCTCCCAGGACATTCTATAAAAGATCTCAAAGTAGCTGTCTTAATACAAAGAAATTTCAGAAATAGACTGGAAAGAGAAGTGGCTGAATTGCAACTAATCACCAAACTTAAAACCATGGAGAAACCTGGTCTGAACAAAGACATTGGATTCTTATCTCATTATACATGACAAAGCTATCTTTAGCCATCTCACCCCTTGCCTTTCCCTGTAAGACCCTGTAAAAATTGCAGTCGTTAACAGTCGTCTACAGGTTTTCCACACCTATCAGCTGATCACCCATTCCCACCACCCTTCTGAGTAATACCCCTCCCCACTCCCTCACTATTTAAGGGTCTGGTGACTTCTGTTTCAGTGTATCTGAAGAAGTGTGCATGCACACGAAAGCTCATACCAAGAACAAACTTAGTTGGTCTCTAAGGTGCTACTGGAAGGAATTTTTTTATTTTATTTTGTTTTGACTATGGCAGACCAACACGGCTACCTACCTGTAACTGGTGCTATTAACAGTAATCCTTCTGGTTGGTTAATTGGTTTGGCACATGATGTGTGATGCTAATTATTTTCCCCAAGTGTTAAATTATAACTGATCAGAGGCAGCTACCAGAGAGCTATGAGATTCAGGTGAGGGTCACATGACTTGTCAATCCCAGCAGGTATATAAAAGGGTCACATGACTTGTCAATCCCAGTAGGTATATAAGAGGACGACCCGGCCTGCCCAGGCCAAGCCCATCTCTTTCTATTCCCATACGTTGTCGCCCACGGAGCACAACTATGCTCAAATTGACAAAGAGGCATGTGCCATTCCCTCTGATGCAGATCTGATATATATATATTGGGGGGGGGTGGGGGGGTTTGCACATGTGCCCATCAAGCTGTGTGTGGGAATTATCCCTCCGTGTGTGGTGCTGTCAGGAGGGGGTCGTGCAAATGCTGCGCGTTGTGCAGAATGGAAATATTTAGGTGCGATGTTCTATCCATGGATGCAGCTTGCAGAGGGGAAATTCGAGAGGGCGAGGGAGCATGGGTCTGCTGTGGGGAACGGAGTGCATTTCTTGTGCATGGGTGCCTGCCTGCAGAAGGGATTTGTGCCGTGGAGCTGTTGTGGAAGATGCCTATGTGGTTGTGTTGACAGGTGTGCAAAGGAGGGGTGCAGAAGCTAAAGGTATCTGTCTATATGGCCTTTCCAAAGGCCAGGTTGTGCAGTCAGCTGGGGCCTGTAAAAAGCCAGGCCGGGAGCCACCTTAAGTTGAGGCTGCATAGGCCTTGTGGTGCATGTGATTCAGATTCTATTCAGTTGAACCTCTGGTTACAAATACAGGTGGGTAGCCGTGTTGGTCTGCCATAGTCGAAACAAAATAGAAAAGTAGCACCTTAGAGACCAACTGAGTTTGTTCCTGGTATGAGCTTTCGTGTGCCTGCACACTCCTCTGGTTACAAAGTTGACATTTTTTTTAGCAATGCCCCCCTAGTGAGCCTTCTTTTGTTCACTTCTTTTTATTTCGAGGCAGTGCACACCTATGTTTGTGGAACTGCAAACCTTTCCAGTCATGTGTTACTCTAGTCCAGTGTTTTTCAACCACTGTTCCGCGGCACACTGGTGTGCCGTGGGAAAAATTGAAAAATTACTTTATATATAGTCAATATAGGCACAGAGTTAATTTTTTTTAACATTTTCTAATGGTGGTGTGCCTCGTGATTTTTTTCATGAAACAAGTGTGCCTTTGCCCAAAAAAGGTTGAAAAACACTGCTCTAGTCCAGGGGTGGCCAACTCCAAGAGACTGCGATCTACTCACAGAGTTAAAAACTGGCAGTGATCTACCCCCTTTTGGGGGTTCAGGTCAAAGTTGTTGAGCTTTTTTTAGGAAGGAAAGCCCTGTTTTGGGGGGTTCACGTACAAGTTGTTGAGCTTCTTTAGGGAGGAGGAAAGCGACATTGAGCTTGTGTTAGGAAGGAAAGCCCTGTTTTTGGTGGGTCGGGTCATTTTAGGGGTGGAGGGCAAAGATGTTGAGTTTTTTTAGGGGAGCCAAAGTTTTTTAGCTTCTTTGGGGGGAGCCACTGATCTACCAGTGATCTACCACAGACGTCCAGTGATCTACCGGTAGATCACAATCTACCTGTTGGACATGCCTGCTCTAGTCAAATCCCACATATGAATGTGGGGAAAGATGATGGTGTGTAGCCTGGTGTAAATTAATTTGTAGCCTGGGGGGATTACCACGGCGTGGACTGTCCCTGAGAACCGTAGACTGTCCCCGGGACAGGTGAGGGTGCTGATCCCTTATTTTCAAATCCGAAACTTGACAGCTGCTTTGCCACATTGTTTCGGTAGGGCTTCTCGTTATCCTTATTTTTAGCTCATCCCCAGCGCTAGCTAATTTGAGAGTTTTTTTATGTATATATATCTATTTAAATGCAATTAACATGCATTGCATTGTTCCTTGGACAGAGGGGAGAAAGCTGCTCAACGGAGCGGCAGTCTGATTCTGCGCGACTCCCAGCGGGAGCGACGGGTCTCCTTCCGATGGGGGAGGAGGACGGCGGGCAGAAGGCGAGAAGCCGATTGGTGAAGAGCGCACTTCTCTTCGTCCCCTGAGCCAATAAGCCGGCGCGTTCCCGAAAAACCGCGGCGCCCTCTGGCAGAAGGCTTCGGGTTGCCCATGGTAACCTCCAATCCGGTCTGGAAAGAGAGATGAAACGAAAGCGGTCACTGGCTCCTGCCGGGCGGGCTTGACTAGAATCTTCGCTGGGATTGGTTAAGGTGGTTGGGGCGAGGATCGAAAACTTCCACGGAGGGTCCTTCGCCGCTAGTGCGGGCCTCTCGGGGACTTGCCCGCAGGTAGGGAGCGGGGCCCGATGTTGCTTTGGGCTCCCCTCTGTGAGGTGGATACCCCTGGGTCTGTTACAGCTGCAAATCTTTGATTTCCAAAGGGCTTCAATCTCGCACTTCTTCTTACACAACAGCCCTGCGAGGTTGGGCTCACCTTGTTGTGCCAGGCAGGGATTCAACAGGTGAAGCTTTATGGGAGAAGCTGTATCTATCTAACACGCCCCCCGACACCTTTCCTCTTTCACACGACTTTTAAAAGCATAGAAGCGCTTAATAGAAATTTATTTTACTCTCTCCTCCCTCTCTCTCCTCCCACCCCATCACTTCTTGGCCTCACCTACTTTGCAGGGTTGTTGTGAGGCCTGTTAAAGCAGGGGGGTATGTTAATATGATTATTTTATTAATTGTTATTTTATTATTCATTTTATTAACTGTTAAAATGATTGTTATTTTATTATTAATTATTTTATCATTTATTTTATTAACTGCTAAAATGATTGTTTTATTAATTGTTATTTTATTATTTATTTTATCAGTATTTATTATTTTATTAACTGCTAAAATTATTTTATTAATTGTTACTTTATTATTGTTTATTTTATAATTTACTATTATATTAACTGCTAAAATGATTGTTTTATTAATAACTGCTGCCATATCATTATGCTTTTTAAAATTATGATTACAGTAGAACCTCAGTTTTCAAACGTTTCCGTTGACGAACGTTTTGGAACTTGGAACGCCGAAAACCCGGAAGTAACTGCTTCCTTTTTCAAATGCGCCTCGGAAGTCAAAGTCCCAAGGCGGCTTCCGTATTGAGTTTTTTGTATTAATTTTTCCGTTTTGAGGTTTCTATATTGAGTTTTTGGTTTTCGAGCGTTTCGGAACTCTGACGGTCTTCTGGAATGGATTACGTTCATAAGCCAAGGTTCCTCTGTAAAGTGTGTTCTTAATATTGTACACCGACCTGGGATCTTTTGATAAAGGGCATCAAATGAATGGAATAAATAAAAATATAACTCAAACGAGGGTATGCGAACTATTGTGTTCTGCCCTGAGCTTGGAGATCCTTGGTGGGGTACTTTATTTATCTTTTACCCTGCACTTCCACTTCCCTGGAAGTCCCCAGAATAGCTTATGGATCAAGACAGTCCCTGCCCTGAGGCTCAGATGTGTTGCAAAAGGGAAAGGGAAAAATCATGCTCTTGGTTACGAGTTCTTCTAGTGATCAGGTGGGATGGAAACATAACACAGCAAAAGGGAGAAAGCTTAACCTGTTGCATTTCTACCCCTAGCTTGTGATGCTGCTTTGAGAGGCGCAAGAGGCCCCACCAGAGGGAGGAAAAAGCAGCGTTCACTTACTGTGAAGTAAGTCTGTAATATTTCTATTTCGCAAGTTGGGAACTGAGAACCTAAGATCAGACCTCCATCTCATCCAGGATCCTGTTTCATACAGTGGCCAACCACAAGTTGGGCATAAAGACAATGCAATGTTTTCATCCATGAGTTCCCTTAAGGGAGTTTCACATTTTATGGGGCAGCAATCATGTTTGACTGTGGCCAGTGACCTACATTTGTTGTTCAATATCCATTTTTTTAAATCATTTTTAAACCCATGTCTAGGGTTGCCATATGTTCCTCCTTTTAAAATTTTGTCCCTTCTGCTACACTTTTTTTTTTACAAGCTTCCAGATGGGCAGTAAAGACTTATTTCTTTCAGTTTGCTTTTTTCCTAAACAAGCCCCAGGTTCCTGTTGATCTTTTTACCAGTAATTGAATGGCCTTACTGGTATCTGAATGGCATGTTCATGGCTTTACTTAACTGGTTTTAAATTACCGATACATTATGCTGGGTGATACTGTTTTTATGGTTATTTATGGTTCATGTTATTTTTAAAATAGAATTTTACATACAATATATTCAAAAATCATACAATTCAAAGAAATTCAAAATGTACAGTACTTGGACACACAGCATCGATACATTGGTAGCATTATCTTGTTGCATGTAATTGTAATGATATTCCATCCTTATTTTTTTCCAGGGGACACTGATGGTTCTTAAGATGATCTTTGTAAAAAAATTTATTTCGATTCATAACTCTTATTTAAAATCTCTTTTGGGAACTGCCTTGCAATGTTATTTCCCCCTAAAAAATGGCTTCTAAATATTGTAAATTAGCAGCCTTGTACTCTGTGTTTTTCAAGAATTCTAAGAAACCAAAGAATCAGCGCAGTTTTGAAAGGTTCTCTCTGCCATCTTGATTCAAAAAGCCACCCAACGGTATGAAAATTTACCCCCTGATCTCACGAGCCATCCAGCAATATTTTATTGTAATATCTTAAGAGGTGTTGAAATGCACAGCTTCCACAGACACCAAACCCCCAGGAATGAATGGGAAAGGTGGTGCTATGCTAACAAAAAGTTTAGCAGTGCTTCTTTCTTTGCAGGATGCCTGGCACAGTTCTTGGAGTTGGGCCAGGAGTATTTATCTTAGCGCTGCTCTGGGTACTGACCTTGCTGCTCTGCATGTTGTTATCCAGAGCTTCTGGACTCGCTAGGTAAGGTGCCGTCTCCTGCTGGGAAAGTAATTGGAGAGGAAACTGCTAACCACATGGATTTCTGGCAAATATTTCAGCCATTCCTCCTCAGAAGAAGGTTGGGTTCCATCATTTAATTAATTACATGTTACTTTCCCACCTTTCACTCCAGGGAGCTCAAGGTATGATGATTTTTAG
Source organism: Lacerta viridis (assembly GCA_900245905.1). Lineage (NCBI taxonomy): Eukaryota > Metazoa > Chordata > Lepidosauria > Squamata > Lacertidae > Lacerta > Lacerta viridis. The sequence goes on along the minus strand of OFHU01004029.1, from coordinate 66,058 downwards.
TGCTTTGTCACAAGAGACCCTGGATTGATTTTTGGAGGGGAAAGAAAAGATATCAGAGGTGCTAACCAGCCTACTACTGATCTATTCTGAATTACTATTTTTATGCATGTGTTTTTTTACATTGAAGCAACTATGTTTAGAGGGGAGGGGAATATTGCAAATTAATGGGTTTTTTTTAAAAAAAACAACAACAATGGGACAGCAATGTTTAGGCAATGTTTTTAAAAATAAAAATTGATCAACTGAAAAGGTGCACCAATTCGTCACAGCACCTGCATTTTTAAAAGATTAGCTAACTGCAGATAGCAAGTACCAGCTTAGAAGAAACTTTCCTTATCTTTCTCACAGAGGAGTGAATGCCTTTTCTAGGGTGATGCCTGCTATGATATCATGTAAAATAGAAGCATCCTTTTTTCCTTCAGAACTATTATTTTTCTGAAGTTGCAAGTTTTATTTAATCAATTAATCCGCTGAAACTTGTATAATTAACCAGCCAAGTTTTGTTTAATTGGAGAGCAGCCATTAAAAAACAAAACCCCAAGTATTCAAAATGTGGATTGTGAAATTATTTGAAAAGTATAATAGACTCATTAAATCCCCTGCCACCATCAAAACAAAATGAAAGACTTCTCCATGTTCTATCCAATTATTCTCAGGGAAGACTTGGGATATTTAATATCTTCCTTTTTACTGCATAATGTTTCATTTGTAAAATCAAATATTCATAGCATTTTTAATGAGGAAGGGCTACCTGATCATTTCACTTGTGTGCTTTGCTTTCTTTTCTTACTTATGATTTGATAAATTAGTGAGCCTTTGCTTGTCTAATTCATCTCCAGCCATTGGCTAGGTACACAAATTTTGGTATGGCTAGGGTATCTATGTCTTCAGCAGTTGGGAAGACCCAGTATCAGGGAGGGAGCCCTCTTGTATCCTATGCGCCCCCCCCCCGGAGCCATATGATTGTCACCTTATGTCTCTGCCCATCCCCCCTTTAAAAAAAAACGCAGACCCCATTTTATGATTTTATCTTTGCAGTGGACATTATTGTCATTTTTTTGTTCTTCTTATTTGGCAAAGTCTATAAATAATAAATAATGTCAAAGGAAAATTGGCAGCCACATATCCTCTACTTAATCTAATAAGTGCATCTTTTAGCTTCTCAAGACATGGTGTATATTGGCAGTTATTGCCCAGCCTTTTTCTATCTATTAAAAAGAAAGGAAAGGAAGCCGGCATCATATGGATTTGGGTTGCAGAATACACTCCCCCCCCCTCCCAGAACTAGCCATATCCTTCTGAGGCTCCTTCCTGTAGTGTAGTGAGGTAGAATCCAGTCCTGGTAAATTCATAGTGCACTTTTCACTGGCATCATTGCATCGATTCTTGAAAATTGCACCCTAAAGTTATAGTCATTAAACACTTTGGGCTGTATCCAATGTAGCACTCATTCCATTAGCAAAGATTTACACTTGTGCAGAATGGGACTTCCCGCCTGCCCCAACCCAAAATCTGTTATTGGGGTTCCCTCAATCCTCTAGACAGATTTGGAGAGGGAAGGGGGGTGGAGTTCTGTTGTGCAAACATTAATCCTTGCACTAATGAAATAAGTGCATTGAATGCCACTCTTTGCTACAGATTGGTCCATTTGGGGCTGCTCTGGGAGGGTCTATTCCCCACTGTGATGCAAGGAGGAGCTGAAGTGCTTGCAAACAGCAGAAGATGCTAGCATTCTGGAAGCCAAATCCTGTGCAGGTCTTCACACCTGGATACCTGGCATAGTCTGTTAAATTTCCTGAGTTAGTGGGAGAGAAGGCAGCCATAGCTCCCTTCCACCTGTTCTCACCACTTTCACCATCTAGATTCCTGGGTTCTTGCTTGCTGGTAGCAGACAAGGGAATGAGCAGATGCTATGACCAGGAAGGTAAATGGTGGGAGCTACCCTGGTTGCTTTCTGCTCTGCCCCATTGGGGCATTTAAAGGAGTGTGTGCCTGGGTAGTGACATTGAGCAACTCTATGCAGGTTTATTTAAATCTTCTAAGAAAGTGTGGCTAGGATTAGCAGTGATTCCTGTGGTTTCTCCCCACTCTCTCTCCCCAGGTTCTCTGTCATCGTGGTTTTCTTAGCTGCTGTGATCATCACCTTGGTTCTGTTGCTTTTCCCTCGTGCCAGCGAGTTGCCTGCACCGGCCTCAGAAATTAAGGTAAAGTTATTGAGAAGCTCCCCCTCCACAAATCTGTAGGATTTCATACTAACTGTTTCAAATGTGTGCTGTTTACAAGCCAACACAGATTTCAAGAGGGCCAAGTTCTAGCACTAAGTTTAGTCCCAGTGAATTTGCATCAGTACAAGTGGTTGGCTAATTGCCCATTTTCCAAGGGAAAGCATTTGCCGCCAGGTTGAATGCATTATTGCTGGGAAAGGGAGAAGAGAAGTCAGCATGCTGTCACGAATGGGCTGCTAGATGACCAAGGCCACGACTGGTAGTTGAGAGTCAGGTGTTCAAGCTGAGAGCAGGCACCTATTTAGTTATTTGACTTATTAATCTTGTGCTACCTAGAAGGTCTCCAGTCAGCTTACATTTAAAAACATAAACACATTATATCATAGCAAGGGAGGGAAATCATATAAAACATTAAATATTTTCATTCAACAATCAAAAACAGTCCCACCACCCCACGAGCCATAGTAAGGCGGGGAAGGGGAAGCTTTTCGCTAGTACTGAAAGGATGTAAGGGAAGGTGCTAGATGGAACTCAGTGGGGAGAGCATTCCACAGATGAGGAGCCACGACTGAAAAGGCTCTCCCTTCTTATCACGCTCTGAATCATCTCTCAGAAAAGGGACATGAGGGCCTCGGATGATGTGTGAACACCAGTGGACTGAAAGCAAGCTTAGAGGTCAGGTGGGAGCCAGTAAGTTTGGAAGTGAAGAGAACCAGCTGGCATGCCCTAGTAGCTAATTGTCCAGACTGAGCAAAGTCAGCAGGATTCATTCATTCACTCACTCATTGAGAAATTTATTGCCCTGTTTTTTGAGGAACTTTCTTCCCAGAGCAGCTTACAGTCTCTAGTAAAACCAACTCCACCAGACAAACAATAAACCCACCGTAAAAAAAGTGAAATACTGAAATAGAAGACAATACAGATGGGGCCTGTGAAAACAGTTTTCTTGTCAACCATTAAAAACAAAGTCTTGAGGGTGGGGTGGTGGTGGTTAGTGTTTAATTACTTCTCTCAAACAGCCTGATTTAGCAGCTTCTTCTCTGTCCCTTTGACCCTTCCCATTCCCAAAGCCAACAAACAAACAAGCAAACAAACAAAACCCCTTTCATTTGAAAAGTGGCTGGGTGTGTGTGTAACTTGAGGATTCTCACTAGCTGAAATGGGGCCTTCCTCTTCAAGACAAGAAAGGTTGTGGTTCGAGTGCCCTGCTTTCAAACACAGGCCTTTCTGCAGGACTTTGTATCACCTCAGCATTACCTGAGTCCCCAGGCCAGGAGAATACTGGCCTGCTGTATTGGAAGCAAAATGACATATAACCACACTGATACATTAATACAAATCATTGTGAATGCACAATGAAGAGGGCTTCTGGAGAGCCCCTTAATCTCTTCATGTGATGGCATTAAGTAGGAAGGGAAAATAACAAAACCATTTCAGATGTTGTTGGTTCATGCAGCCCCCATCCTCCCATCACGCAGGCAGGCTTATTTGCAGATGTAGCAGACTGCACATCCTTGACCATACATGGGAATTTGTGTGTGCCGCTGCAGACATTTTTATTTGGTGCATGCTGGCACAAGGAAGGTACGTCAGGTGCATATGGATCATGCGGTCATGGCCTTGGATGCCTTAGAGATAGGTGCAGGAGTGCCCTTGCTTCAGCAGTTCACTATGTTAAGGCCCTACATGCCAGAGAAATGTGAACCGGGCCTCTTCAGGGTTTGCATCTCCCAAACAAGAATGATGGCTTCCCATTGCAATCTCATATTAGCTGGAGATTGAGAGAGGTTGCAGTACCAATATAAGAGCTATAATTACCATTAGGTGTAATGGAGATAAATGGAGGACAATCAAAATGCATTCAACTAATGTTTCATAGAAAATATTGCAGTGTGGGTGCTCTTCATAATGTACCTCGAAAAGACAATGGTGTTATGTGTGATATAGTGATACACAGAAGGAAAAAATCAATCCATATAAAAAGCATTGTGGTTTGTTGGCTGAGATTAATCAATGGCTTAATTTACAATTCTCATCAGAACATTTCACCTCCACATTGCCACTGTTTTCATTCACTTCTACTTTATTTTCTCTGTCTACACTCTGCTTCCTTTTACCCAGTTGAAAGAGTAAGATGTCTAGATTGTGAGAGGAGCTGTAGTTCAGGTGTAGGGCATGTGCTTTGCATGCAGAAGGTCCCTGGTTCAATTGCTGGTATCTCCAGTGTAGGGAAGGAATGGTAGCTTTGTAGTAAAGCACATGCAGAAATGGGTTTTGGATCCTTATTTAAGCCAAGAACTGCATTACCCCAATGGGAAGCTGTCAGTGACTCTTTCCAGAACTGGACAGGGCAAGAGCCAAGAGTTTGTACAATCCCACACCTTTAGTGCACACAGAACCACAAAAAACAAGGCCTAGGTGCTGGAATGAGGGAGAGCCAGAAGAGCATTTCTTTGCTATGCAGTGAGAAAGGGACTCCATTTCTCATTGTGTATAGCACAGAAGCAAAGCAGTCTTCTTGCAAGGAAAGAGAGTGATCTCTTTCTCTTCATGCAGCATAGGAATGCTGTCATCTGCCCATGGAGAAAAGGAGCTCCTTCCTTGCCGTGCAGCACAAAAAGAAGAGAGTGGGGAAGGTTTCATGGGCCAGGCCTAGATTCAATCCATGGCATCTCTAGGTAAAAACAGTGCAGATGATGAGCAGGTAATGAGACAGACCCTGCCCAAGATCCTGGAGAGTACCAGTCAGAGGAGGGCAAATAGTCTGATCTGGTGTAAGGCAGCATCTTAGGTTTCTGCAGTCCACTTGATGTTGGAGGACTCTTAATTCCAAAGTAGGGAGTGAGTTTTTTGTCTACAATTGAATCTTGGTTGGGGGCGAGTGGGATCTGGCTGAAGCTTATTTTGTCTTCAGACGTTGGAGTGGAGAAAATCTTTTTTTTTTTTAAGCGATTGAGCTAGGAAGATGACCCTTGAATGGAATGCTTGCATTATTTACCCAAGTCACCCTATTAGGTGCCTTGTAGCAGCCTGAGGGGAAATGCTTTTACACTGAGGTCTGTTTGCAAAGTGAATCTGTTTCCACTCTGGGTCATTTGGGAGAGAAATAGGTTGCTTTGCTAGAAGGTGCATAGAAGATGCCTGGCTTTGCGTTCATCATCACATGGGCATACTTGCCTGTAACTAGGTTTATTGCATATTATCAGGGAACTCTGGTTGTGACTGCTTGTTAAAATATTGTGGAAGCTCTCTGGTACCTCTTTCTGCTCCTTTTTCATTTTTCTGATATCCAGCAGTAGTTGGAAGAAGGTGGATTGGAATCAACTGGTAGATCTCTGCGTAACTTGCAGCAGATCGGGGGGGGGGGAGAAAAAGAAGAAAATAAAAAGAAGTAAAATAAGGACTTCCAACTCCTAGTGGAAGTCAACAATAGAGAAAACAAAAAAACCTGTTTTTAGTTCCTTAATTAGGAAATCAAGTACTGTATGTGCACACATGGGAGAGAAATGGAAGGGATCTGTCTGAGAGATCTTGGGCTGAATATTCATCCCCATCACTTCTCCCTTTGCACGTGGCAGGAAACAAGCCAAGAAGCCACAGTTAAACTATACCTTGGCTTACATATCCCAGTTTGTACAGAAGCCAGCTTTAAACCATGGCTCTGTAGCTTGGCTTCTTTGAAAGCCATTGACCATATTTTCGTGGTTTGCATGTAACAGGAAACTATGGTTAACTGTGGCTTCCTGGTGTGTTTCCCTGCTTGTCGGAAGGGACTGCATGCGGCTGCAAGGAGCTCATGCATATCCCAGCTTATTAAACAAGGGTTTGATCATTTATACATGGTCCAGCTTTTCCTCTGCATGTTCAACTTGTTTTCCTGACAGCTCCTCACATAACTGTTTTAACTCCTGCTCCACCACATCTCATTGCAGAGAAAAGTCCTAAGATTAGAGCAAAGGTCCATCTAATCTAGTGTCCTGTTGCCCACTGTTATTCCTCCCTCTTCTGCCTGCCTCCTTGCCTGATTATTGTGCTCTGATATTACTGCATCCTACCTGTTTGCCTCCAACGGTCTCCAGCATCCAGTGGAGCTTTCTCAGGGTGATACCCTGCCCATGGGGTTATTTTTTCCCTTCTATTTTTGTTCCACCTGTAACAACAAGACGCTTTTGATTTCTGTTGTTGCTTAATTTTAATGTATTAATGGTTAGTTTTGGCTCTTTGTCTGCTAGGTCTTTGATGTTAATTTCAGCCTGGCAATTGTGTTTTAATAATGGATTGTTGTTAAATTTGTGCCTGTGTTTGCATTTTTTGAAAGCCCTTCAAGCACCTCTATTGAAAGGGGAAAGCAGGGTATAAATCTTTGTTACTTTGTAAGTCACTTTGCAAGGATTTTTATCCTGGAAGGTGGAGCGATAAAGGCTGGAGTGAGATGCATAAATCTGTGCTGTTACACGCTACAAGCAGAAGGCCAAACTATTTGATCCAAAGAGTTACTGGATTCTTCTCTGTGTCCTCTTTTTCAGAAGCCTTGAACCCTCAACCCCATTTCTCTACGTTGCCCTGAATTTAAAAATAGAAAGAGAAAAGTTATTCACGGTGGGGTTTTTTGTTGCTTCAGAGTTAAATCTTTTGATTTAACAGACTGACAGTCTGTTAAGAAAACCGCTGTATAAATGGCTGGCAATGAAGATGCGGATTTTAATTGTGATGATCACATCATCTTTGATCCTGGAAGCTCTTTTTTAATTATCTTGGTGCTGACACTTGGCTGCTATTAGAGTGCTTATCCCACCTCCGGGTGCCCTTTCTCCAGAGGCAACTGTAATCCTACCCGCTTTCCCCCCAAACCCCCACTTTCACTAGCACAGCTGCTGCCTCCAGCAGATTTCACCGATAATCAAATGTTCCTTCTCAAGGCTTTCCCCTGCTGCAAGATTAACAACCTCCCCCCCCCCATCTGAATTTCCATTACCAGCAGTTTGGCTCCCTCATGGATCAGCTTCGGAGGAAATTCTCCCTCTTCCCAAAGGTTTCCTGGTCCTAATTATTTAAACTCCACATTCATTACACAGTCCTTCTCCTGTCTTCATCTCCTAGAGACACTGGGAATGTTTTGAGCTCTCTGGCGCAAGGCTCCTTCCTGACTGCATTCCTCTACAAGGCCCCGCTGCTGCCACACTCCAACAGCAAGGGAAATCACCTAGACTTACTTAGGACAGCTGTATCTTTCTTTCTTCTTGTGAAGAACTTTATTGTCTGCAATTTCAGTTTATAGCTCATGTGCCCTTGTTACAAGGAATTAAGGCATCATTTCTCGGACCCCAAAGCATCCGTTGGGGGGTGGAATTGCATTTTCCCTTGCCAACTGGGTCACTGCAATTTGGAGTGCTGCCCAGAATGTGATTACATGGGGAAATAGGAATTTGCCCTGTACTGAGTCAGACCACTGGTCCTTCAAGCTAGTTACTGTCAACATGGACTGGCCCTGGTTCCCCAGGGTTCCAGATGATCCTACCTGGAGATGCCTGAGATTCAACTTTCTGCATGCAGAGCATGTAATGCAATGTAATGTGCTACTCTGCCACAGCAAGAGTGTCATGGAACCTGTTAAGTAGTGCCTGTGCTTCTAGGACAAGGGCAAAACACAACTTCTCCCATCTCCTTAGCTGCAAGGAGATTTATACTGGGTACTGAATGTGACAAATCCAGACTTTGCCTTGATTGTGCTCCCCCACCCCCTGATATGCTCTTGGATGCATGCCATGTGATATTTGCAAAAGAAAGGAAGACAGAGTGAGTGTTGCACAGCTTCCTCATATACACACAGCCAAGTTTTCCCTCCACCCCACTCCATTCCAGAGAGCAACTAGGGATAGTAGAATTGCTATTTTCTCACTCAAGGGTAGGCAGAAGGTAGACCAGTGCCCACTTTTTGGACCACTGAAGAATGCCTGGTAGGTCCACTTGGTTGCTTGGAATTCTTGCAAAGAATGCTGACCTCGGTGTCTCCTGGTCTGAACCAGCAAGCCACTACCTATGCTGGTTTGCAGTCCTGTACATGTACTTTTGCTTAACACTGATATTATTATTAATACCCCGCCCATCTGGCTGGGTTTCCCCAGTCACTCTGTGTGACACAGCATATCTAAAAACATAATAAAAACATCAAGTGTTAAAAACCTCCCAATACAGGGCTGCCTTCAGATGTCTTCTAAAAGTTGTGTAGTTCTTTATCTCCTTGACATCTAAAGGGAGGGCATTCCACAAGGAGGGTGCCACTACCAAGAAGACCCTCTGCCTGGTTCCCTCTAACTTTGCTTCTCGCAGTAATAATTAATAATGGCAGAACTGCACCAAGTTCTTGTGTGGCTACAAGATGCTCAGACTGAGGAACTGACATGGGTGTGATGTTTATATACCGGTAATTTGGAATCGGGTGACTGTATTCAGGCTAAAACAGCCTAAAGGGCACCCTTGATCCACAGAGGCAGATCTGCCTTGTGTCCTGAAGGACCAGACTGCTGGTAGTATAGGAGCTAAGTAAGGCACCAAGAAGTGCCTATTGGAGACTGGTTCAGTATGAGACATCCTACCTTCTTAAGAGCTGGGAAAGGTGGCATAGGTTTGAGATTTGTCCATTCCAGGAGCCAAGGGGGGCTACAGCAGTAGAGTTCAGCAGGTAACAAGTCTATGTTGGAGATGAACAGGAGTCTGCTGTACGTATGGAGCTGGCAACAAGTGATATCACGAGTATGTTCTGGCCTTGGTGATGGCGGTGGTGCAAAAAGGCAAGGAGAAGCAATGAAGAAAGAGCAGTGGATCCAGCGAAGAAGGCTGCATGACCTAAGAAGCAGGCCAGCTGATGCCCTGTTCAGGCATTCAGCTAATGCCCTGTTTCATGGAAATATTTATACCTAGCAGGAGTCAGCAAGAGCCAATCGTCTGCTCTGAGGGTAGAGTCTTGCAAAGTAGTACCATATTGGCCCAAATATAAGCCACACTTTTAAAATTCAAGGGGGGGGGAGAGACAGTACCCAAATATAAGCTGCTCCCTTAAAATTCCGCAGGCACTCACACCCGTTCCATTTTACTGTATGTCTGTTTCAGCAGCGATATCGTAAAAGCCAATTTTTGTAAGGTGGTGAATTTAAGCTGTACTTTAACTTTTTACGGTCGGAATTTGGGGGAAAAAAGTGAGGCTTGTATTCAGGCCAATATGGTATTCCTTCTGTTTTGGAACCCATTACTAGGTTAAGCCTGGTGTTAAAGCAAATCTGTCCCTGTATCTCTGAAATTTCAGTCCTGGCCGTATTTCAGCTACCATGTTCTACCCTCCATATTGCTCTTTTCCTCTATAGCAGGATCAGGAGAAACTCTGGAAGCTGGACTTAGCAGTGCAGTCTCTCTTTGAGAGACGCTCCTGCACCACAAAAGAGTCCGTTCCAAGGATCTCTAGGACTCACCTCGGCAGCAGCCCAGCACAATATGGTATCAATAATACATGCCCTGAGCTTTCGGCACCCAAAGCCTGCTAATTGGCTAATTAAAAAGTGCAGCGTGTTGAGCGAGCAAACATGTCACCCACAGGAGACTTGTTCTGTAGCGGAGCCGAGGTCAAACTTGTGTTAATGCTGTTTCATGAAACTCACCTTTGCTGTAAGCAGAGTGTAGAGAAGTCCCAGGAGCTGGGAAGAGGGTGTGGGAACCCGTCTTTTACTGATGGGGTGGGGCGCCTCACTACCAAACTCTTCTTTTTATTATATTTTTTTCCAGGCTGTTCAGGGGTTCTTATATGGCAGCTTTAACCTCACTCCTCCTCTCTTGTCCTAGCATGCATCTCTACTTATATTTGTAGGGCAAACTGTCCGCTTTAACTTATCGGAGTTCAGTTTTCACTGCAAGGGCATGGGGGGCAACCGTGGGGCAGGCAGAGCACAAACCAGCAGAACCATGGCTTCTTGCAAATAATTCAAGCCTTAATGAGCATGGAAGGAAAACTCAGAGACTTTTAATTTGTGCATTTATTAATTCCAGCAGCTTTTTTTTTTTTTACTGTAAACAAGAATTGAAGTCACTCTTGCATGAGAATATATTCAATACAAAATACAATTTGTTGAATTTGGTGGGATAAGTCCTCTGACCAGAGGCCAAAGCTACAGTATATGCTGTTGATTCTTTTTGTTGCTGTGGTCTCTCGTTAACTTTCTTGATTTTTGATCCTGAGACGTTGAATTTCACCTATCGCCTCCTTCTCGAAGTTGGCAAGACATTGCAATATTTGGTTTTTGGTTGTGGCAGGTTTAGCATATGGCTCTCAGGATAGCTCATAATGAAATACATTCAACAATGAAATCAATGCAAGACAGGAAAATGCAAATTGACACTAAAACAGCCAACAACAGAGCAGTACTTAAAATATACATACAATAGTGGCCAAAATTGTGGAAACCTTTTTGGAAAAAGTGTGTTTCCGAGGTTTGATGGCTCATAACACCAATTTTATTTTGGAGTGATACCATACAATTATATATCACCGGAAAGATAATTAAATGAAGAATGTAATGCAACAAAGTTTGTTCAATTATCTGTATTCTATCAAAAGTTATAGCCAAATTACCAGAAAAAGGAAGCACAACTTGCAGTAGCTTTCCTTCATTTGAATGTAGCCAGAGTGTTCGAGAGCCAGTCATCAAACCTCAGAAATACACTTTTCCCAAAAGGTTTCCACAATTTTGACCACTAGTGTAGGACTTTAAAAGATGGGTCTTTGTATGGCTCTGAAAAGGTATACCAGATTAGGAGCCAAGCAAGCCTGCCTAGGGAGAGAGTTCCATGAGAAGATACACTCCGTCACCAGTGAAGAAGCCCTTTCCTCAGTTTCCTGCCTCGCCTCCCAACAATAAGGTCCCCTAGTGGAGAGCCTCTGCCAGTCAGCTTGGCGCCCAGGAAGGTTGATGTTCATGTCTTTCCGTGGTGTTTGCTCACCCATGCAGAGGGAGCAAGAGATGAGATGCAGCAGCCATTCCATCTGGCAGTAGCTGCGTGGCAGGCAAGGAACGAGAAGTGTGCAAGGACACTTCATTGGCGCTGCTGAGAGACCATCGGTGCTTGGCTCCTCTCGTTGAGCTGTTTTCCATTCCAGCTGCTCAGTGTAAGAGCTTTGTAACAAATAATTCTTTCCTGAGTTTGCTTTCCCTGCTCCAAATACACTTTCCTTTTGTGTCGTGTCTTTTTAGATGGTGACCCTGAGCGCAGGAGATTGGTCTTGCTTTTATTGATCTGTGAGCCCTCCTTTTATTTATTTAAGAGGGACTTCTCAGTAGTGGCACCTGCCCTGTGGAACGCCCTCCCATCAGTTGTCAAGGAAATAAACAACTATCTGACTTTTCAAGGCAGCCGTGTTTAGGGAAGTTTTTAATGTTTGATTCTATTTTTAATATTCTGTTGGGAGCTGCTCAGAGTGGGAAACCGATGGGCGGAGTATAAATAAATTATTATTATTATTAGACAAAGGAGAAGAAAAACAAGGAAGACTGCTGTCATTGATATGCTCAGCTGTCACTTGTGCACTTTGTCTTCTCAGATTGTCGACACCTTCTTCATCGGCCGCTTTGTCCTGCTGTCCCTTCTCTGTGTGGTTTTCCTTGGGTGCCTCTTCATGGTTTTGGTTCACTATGTACTGCAACCAGTGTATGCCAAGCCCTTGAGAACCGCCTCCTAAGAAGACAGGCTGCCAATTGCTGGTGCCACTTTGGCCTTGGGGAGCAATACTTTCCTGTAACAAAAGGAAAGCAAACTTAAATTGCTGTGATCAAAACATTCAGTTATTTTTTTAATGTGTGTGTATGTAATGTATGTATGTATAATTTTGTTATTAATATCATGTTGTATGACATCCTGAGCTTGTCGGGAGAAGAGAGATTGCAAATTTTGTAAATACAGTTAAATGTAGTGCAAGTTCTAAATTGCAAAATATGTTTATAAGGTGTGTTTGCAACTTAGCAGTATAGGTGGGCTGCACAGTGGTACCTCGGGTTAAGAACTTAATTCGTTCTGGAGGTCTGTTCTTAACCTGAAACTGTTCTTAACCTGAGATACCACTTTAGCTAATGGGGCCTCCGCTGCCGCCACCGTGCGATTTCTGTTCTCATCCTGAAGCAAAGTTCTTAACCCGAGGTACTATTTCTGGGTTAGAGGAGTCTGCAGCCTGAAGCGTCTGTAACCCGAGGTACCACTGTATCGATTCTGGTCCATGTCAACTGTAGTATTAGTAGCTGCTCTTCAGCTAGGACAGTTTATTAAATAAAGACATTTTTTCACATTAAATTCCAATATGACTTTTAACCAGTTTCTGTTTCCCTCTATGCTGTATTCAAAGAAACTATGCCTGAGTATTTCTTTGTGGTAACTTCTGTATTTAGTGGATTTAATTTAATGGATCCCCAAGGGCTTATTTATTGTCTCCCCCTCCTTCCTGACACAGGTGAGAGATGCTAATGAGTCCCTCTGAGAAGTGGCTGGGCTGAGTTGTTCCAGGAGGACAAAAAGGAAACAGATCATTTTTCTTAGTCACCAAATTATTGTTGTCCACCCCTTTAAAAAAAGTACAGAGAAGCCCATATCTGATTTAATGCCTTTCTTGGGGCTGAACCTCATGGTGCATTTAAAAAAAAAAAAACTGAGCTGGGAGTCATTTCACATCTGCCTGCACACACAGAAAACGTAATGTCTGAATGGATGAGTTGGAGATCTTGTTTATGCTCACACAAAGTCTGATTTCATGGGTCACATAATTATATTACTCTTTATTACTTGCATCTTTTAAAAATCCCACACATGATGGGGATTACAATTAGTATCCATGCCCAGGACTGCTTAGGGTGCTAAATCATATTTTGTGTATCAATTCTCTCTGTTCTTGAATGGTGGCTCTCTGATCTAGATATCCTTGCATGCCACACAGTTTGCAAATATCTTTGCCAAATAGATGGTTGGTTCTGACTATATTAACATATACCCACACAACAGCTTCGATCTGTGGAACTGGCTGTGCTAGAGGTACCACATAATATTCAGTTTGCACCTGTAAGAAATTGATCTTTTAGTGTGCCAGCCCGTACACTTTGGAACTCCCTGCCTATTGACATCAGGCAGGTACCTCCACTGTACCCTTTTCAGTGCCTGCTTAAAACATTTTTATTCAGGCAAGCCTGCTCAGATATGTAGAATACTGACATGTGTTTTAATCTGTTTTTAGTTTATCATTTTTTTTAATGTTTTAAATCATTTTTGAAACAAAAAAAACCCAGTTTGTATCGATAGTTGTATTAGTTTATTCTTTGTGCAAACTGGTTTGAAGATTTTTACAATCAAGCTTGTTAATGACATTAATCGGTGAGATGGCAGGTGGTCCTGTGTTGAAACTATGACATCTCTTTTTTATTATTTTGTTTTGACTATGGCAGACCAACACGGCTACCTACCTGTATATGGCATCTCTAGTTCAGATAAAAATTCAGCCAGCAGTTGATGGGAAAGAAACAAAATTGAAACCAGGCTTCCAGGACCTTAATTCTGCATCTAGTATCGTATTTTATATTTGCCTTGTGCAATTGCAGAAGTGTGTTGTGGAATGCACATAACCCAGATTTGGAACTGGTGAACCGTAGTAGGGTCCTTATCCTTTATACACACAGACACACAAACACATACACACATTTGAGGTTAGTGGTTCTATAGTTCTGTAACTCACACCCGTTCCATTTTACCGTCTTAGTTCTTGCTCCACCACCTTCCTCAGGCCATTCTAATTTTCCTTGGACTAAGATCTCCCATTTTTTTTCTGGCACTAGCTGCAGAATAATTTTCATTTGGCCTAAAAAATTAAACTTGAAATGGGAGAACAGCCCCCTTTTTCTCCTAACGAAAGAGATTTGTGAGATGGCAAAGGGCTCTTTCTAACAAGAGTGTAGATACATTTTCTAACTTCATTAAAGGTGCTTGCCCCAGGAGTGGATTTTTTTTTTTAAAAAAATACACCTTAGAATAATTCTAAAATAGCTGAACCTCATTTTTAACAAGAGAAATAAGTAGGAAAGTAATTGGCCAGCTAAGGAATACTTTAAAACCCAGCAAATAGCAGGGAGAGCTTCCTGAAATAGATTGCCAGTGTTTCCATATCACATATTAATTGGCAACAGCCCATTTGGAAACCTGTAAAAAGCTGGGGAGGTGGCAAGAAATTGCAAAATACAAAGTTGCCAGTTCTCTTGATTTCATCTTTTGCAGGAAGCAGGGGGACCTTATAGGCAGAAATCACAATCCTCACGATGATAAAGTAATAAGGCTGTGATTTCATTTCTGCAGAGAAGAGGTTGAAAAGTATGAGCTTGGCTCATAAATGGGGGGGGGGGAGAGCAGCAAATAACCCATTTAAATGAAACTACATTAGTGTTAATTCCGTACCAAGGCAAGTGCAATTTAAGTTAATTTAAATCCATGGTTTGTATCCAACTAAGCTCTGCTCAAGAGTTGGCCCATTGAGATCAATGTACCAAAGTGAGCAATGCCCATTGATTTCAGTGGACGCACTCTGAATATGACTAAACATTGTGGGATACCACCCAATATGTTTAAGCATGCCTAATTTGGCAGGCGATCAAGTAACATACAGAATTTACTGTCGCAGCGTGTCATTGACAACTACTAGCTTGTTGTTGTTGTTCAGTTGTTCAGTCGTGTCCGACTCTTCGTGACCCCATGGACCAGAGCACGCCAGGCACGCCTGTCTTTCACTGCCTCCTGCAGTTTGACTACTAGCTTAGATGGTTTCAGAACGGGGTTGGTACATTAATAGGCAATAAGTTGGCCCATATTGTGTGGTTATTTCAGGGGAAGCTAATATGGTGGCCTGTGGATGCTGGACTCCAGTACCCATCAGCACCCCGCCGATGTGGCCAGGAGTCAGGAATGATGGGAGTTACAGTCCAACAACATCCAGAGGGCACAACATTTGTAATCCATGGAGCGTTGAACTAGGCTACCAGTGAGATCCAGGCTCACATCTGTACTCGGGAAACTTAATAGGTGACTTTTGGGCAGCCACTATCTCCTAACCTAACCTGCTTTTGAATAGCCTATTGATTCAGCCCCCCCCCCACGTGTTGCAACTGTGCAAGCAAGCCACCATTTTAAATTTCCCACAATGCCCCAGAACGGCACTTGGAAGGCATTGTGGGAAACAAAAGAGTGCCAAGCCAACCTAACTGCTGCCAGACAAGACTGCTTCCCGAGAGGAAACTGTATCCCTTCTGTTCTGCCCACAGGATGTCAAAAGGGGAAAGGGTCTACCATTCCTCAGGCCCCCTGCTTTTTTAAGTCGCCCAGCTCTTCCTAAGTTTAATAAAAGTTGCAGCCTATTTGCATGGCAGCCAAGCCCAAGAGTCGGCTCCCCTCGCTTCCTTCCCGTTTGAGAGAATGGCATATAGTTCTCGTCGGGGCCCTGGGAGACTTAATTAAATGTGTTAATTCTGCAGCCTCCTGCTGTAATTTGTCATGTAGGTCTGTTTTAAATCTCACAACCCTAAGGTCAGAGATGGAGTGTCCTGGGAGACGGAAATGCTCCAGTGCTTGAGTTCTGCATGTTTCTCTCTGAAATGTCTGATCTGTTTGTCTTTATTTTCTTATAGAGGGACCAGCCTCGTTGACCAATGTACACAGTGTTCTCAGGCATACATGGGAATTAGTGCTTCATACCACACAGCTGTGGGTCTTCAGATGTTGTTGTACTCCAGGTTCCTATCATCCCTGACCACTGGCCAGGCCACCTGGGGCTGATGGGAGTCGGGAGTCCAACGACATTCAGGCCATATCTGCATCTTACATTTAAACCAGTATTATACCACTTTAACAGCCATGGTTTTCCCCGAAGAATCTTGGGAACTTTGGTTTGTTAAGGGTGATGAGAGTAGGAAACCCCTATTCTCACCGAGCTACAATTTTGTCTTTCTTTTTTTGGTATATAATTTTTATTAAATTTTCTGTTTTACTATTTTAAATACTCATTTTTAACATCCTTAAAATATCGATGACTTCCCTTCTTCTCTTTCCATGGTTCATTTTACATAACATAAATCCCTGCATATTTTACAAAAACTATACCATTCAGTATTCCATTATTACATCCATCATAACTTATTTACACTGTTGAATTTATCTTAATGCTGCCAGCATTTTCAGCTGTACACAGTTATTTCCCGTATATTCAATAAACGTTTTCAATCTTCTCTAAACATATGTTCTTCTTATTCTATATGTTAAGTCTGCAAACTGCACATATTCCGTCAACTTAAGTTGCCACTCTTCTTTGATTGGGACCTTGCTCATTTTCCATTTTTGGGCTAACAAAACACGGGCTGCAGTTGTTGCATACATAAATAACCTTTTTTTGACACCTGGGAATTTCAGTCTGAATTATCCCCAACAGAAATGACTCTGGTTGGTTTTTTTTAGGAAAGTAGGCTACTTTTAAACATTTCTTTCAATTCATTGTGGATCATTTCCCAGTCCTCTTTTACCCTTTTTACAAGTCCACCACATATGAAAGAACGTTCCCTCAACCTCTTTGCATCTCCATAGTTCCCTGGGAAGAAGGATTATCTGTTAAAGGGCTCTGAGGATTGTAGCTCTGGGTTGTTTGTAGGTGCTTGGATGAGAGGAATGAACTGAGAGGTTTGGGCACTTACCTGGGAATCGCAGGTGAGGAGGCACTCAGGTTCTGCTGGTGGCATCTTTTTGGCCACTAAGAGCAGAGTGCCAGACTCAAGGGGCTCTTGGCATGATCCACAAGGCCCTATTTAAGTTCTGAAGCTTGCCTAATCCAATAGCATTCCTCAGTGGGCTGGTTTCAACTCAGAGGCTGCCATTTCCCAACCTCTTATATCTGGGTTAAAGGAAAAGAGTGTGGTTTCCTGAAGTGGGCTGCTTTGCCAGGCTTTTCATAAAGCAGCCAAAGGTTCGCACCGTGGGTTTTTTTATGAGGGTGGCAGCGGAAGAAATCCAGGCAGCTGGGAGGCCTGCAGGGAAGGAAAACAGAACTGTAGAACGGGCCCAGTCCTCTGTTTTTCCCTACTCTGGCTCCATCTAGTGACAAATCCAAAGGGAAATGCAGAATGATGTATACAGGGCTCCTCTAGATCATTGTTTTTCAACCACTGTTCCGCGGCACACTAGTGTGCCGCGAGATGTTGCCTGGTGTGCCGTGGGAAAATTACTTTATATATAGTCAATATAGGCACAGAGTTAAATTTTTTAACATTTTCTAATGGTGGTGTGCCTCGTGATTTTTTTCATGAAACAAGTGTGCCTTTGCCCAAAAAAGGTTGAAAAACACTGCTCTAGATCACCAGTTTTCTCAGCAGTCTTCCTGATTTGCTCACATAAAGCTTATGTGGAGGTTAGGCCATGTGTGTACTTCATTGAGCAGCTGTTCTGATTTGTGCACAGGGATATTATATGACAGTGAGCATTTGTCCCAATTAGTTTGCGCAGCGTTTACATGTTTTCCCTTTAACCAATTTGTTCATCCCATACTTTTCGGTGCATTTCCTCATCACTTTCCTAACTGCAGAAAGTATGAGGGTTTTATTAAAGTGGATTTGTTGCCTTAGAGCGGGCATCCTCAAACTCGGCCCTCCAGATGTTTTGGATCTACAAACTCCCACTATCCCTGACCAATGGTCCTGTTAGCTAGGGGTGATGGGAGTTGTAGTCCCAAAACATCTGGAGGGCCGAGTTTGGGGATGCTTACCTTAGGGGAATCCATTTTAATAGCTTAAGTCTAATTTTAGGTATGCACACAAATCATTGACAGCCTAGAGGCAACCATAGATAGGGCTACGTTCTGCGGTTCCTTGTTCTTACATCTAGTTATTCCTTTGCACCACAATGTCCACTTTCTGTTCCCATTGTGCTTTTTCACCCACCAGTCTCATAAGTAATGTGGACTTTTCCAGTAGTACTATTCCAACAATAAAGGAATGAACTAAATTCTTGGTGAAGAGGTTGGCAGATAACGACCAGGCATCTCTGGAGTAAGGTTACCAGGTTCGATGAATCCGGGGACACTTTTCAACTTCAATGGATTTTGTATAGGGACTGACTTGTAAATCCGGGGATTGTCCCCGGGGAGAACTAGCCCAAGGCCAGGTAGGGGTTAACTTCTCTGACAGTTAGAACCCTTAGGGGCGGGCTTAGCCTCGGTATAAAACACCCCTCCCAGTGGGCAGTAAGAGAGTTAGTTGAAGTGTGGGCAGGAGGAGTTGAGGTTAGAGTTGAGGAGAGTTAGAGTAGTAGTTGAAGTGTGAGTCAAGAGATAGAGCTGAGAGTTTAGAGTCTTAGGTGGATGTTAGCAGAGAGGATAACGAGATTGTGAAACGTGTTGTTATTGATATTTAGTTAACTATTAGAGGTATTAGGCCGGTAACATTTAGAGGTATTAGGCCGGTATAGGACAACTGTTATAAGCTGTTGAACAACCTTTTATTTATCAGCAACCACAAGCTTTGTACGCAATAAACATCTTTTTAGTTCACAATATCCTCGTCTGTGGTGAATGAAGTAAGCAGGATCCAGCTAGTAGTCTGAAGGGCTGCAGCTGGGGACTGTTTGTCGTTGGTGCAGCACTCATAGACCGTAAAACGTCCGGGGGTGGGCTGTACAGGGCGAAGGGCCCGCGACATTAAAGTGGTGGCAGCGTCGGGATCGAAAGATAGTCATAAAGTGGTGGTCACGTTGAGATCAAAGATCTAAAGTGTTGGCAAGAAGTGCCAAGGTACAAGAAAGGATTTAAGGGTGACGCATTGTGTGAAGTGTGAGGCTTAAAGAGGATTTAAGCAAACTTCTGTGAGACTCTACAATCTAGTCAGGAAGGGGATCGCATACACCTGGAAAGGGAGAAGGGGAATTCAGAGAGGAATTACCTGGCCCTAGGGTGTGGTGTGATAGCGCCTAAGACTGTGAGATTGTGAGAGAGTTACAAAGATACTTTGCGTTTGAAACTATTTCAGGCAGAAAGGTTTATAGTGAGAGGTCGGAAAAGTACGCTGGATAAAGTGCACTGAGGTAACTTTAGGCGTGACTTTGGACCTAAACTGTGGAAACTGAGCCTGAAGAAATAGTTTAACTGAAACATCCTTGATTTAAGTACAGAAATAATACCACCAAATAAATAGAAAATGCCACCTAGAAAGACTAAAACAGCTCTTAGGGACTCACAAGTAGAAAGCTCTGAAGAAGAAAATGGGGTTTCCCAGATTGAGG
Source organism: Lacerta viridis (assembly GCA_900245905.1). NCBI lineage: Eukaryota > Metazoa > Chordata > Lepidosauria > Squamata > Lacertidae > Lacerta > Lacerta viridis. Next base: position 46,511 of record OFHU01004029.1, on the reverse strand, counting down.
AAACCAGTACTGAAACAGTTAACAAAAATCCTGCTGAGGGGACTAGTTTTAAAGCCTCAGAGGAATTTGAGAAATGGAAGTTAGAACAAGAATATAAACTGAAGGAATTAGAAATGAAATTACAAGCTGAGGCAAAAGAGAGAGAACTAAAAGAGAAAGAAATGACTTTAAATATTGAAAGAGAGAGAGAGAGAGAGGCAAGAGAACTACAAGAGAAAGAAATGAAACTAAAAGAGAAAGAAATGACCTTAACTATTGAGAGAGAAAGAGAACGGGAGGAAAGAGAATATTTATTAGAAATGAAAAGACTTGAATTATCAGCTGTAGATAATAGAAACAACAACAATAGTTCCACACAAAATCCTAGCAGGGTGGATTTAAAAAGATTCCCTGACTTCAGAGATAAAGACGACCCTGAAGCATTTATCATTTCTTTTGAGAGGGCTTGCGAAGATTTTGAAGTAAAAGATGAGGAGAAAATGCAAATACTGAGAGCGCGTATTAGTGGAACATTAACAGAGATTTATTCTCAAATGCCATCTGATCAATCCAAAGATTTTGAAGCATTTAAACAGTTGGTTTATGTCAGGTTCGGAATTACTGCAGAGCAACTGAGACAAAAGTTTAGAACAATAAAAAAATTGCGTGAGGAAACATTTGCTCAACTAGGAGCTAAAACTACAAACTATTTAAACAAGTGGCTAGAACAGGAGGGTGCCGATTCTGTGGCAAAAATAAAAGAGGTGATCGCATTGGAACAATTTTATGACACGATTAATAGTCATCTGAAGTATTTAATTAAAGAAAGACGCCCTAAAACCATCCTGGAAGCTGCTAATCTGGCAGATGAAATAAATGAAATCCGAGAACACGCTTATGATGCCCCAAAATATAAGGACAAACATTGGGAAACAAATAAGTTTAAGAGAATGCAACAGCCCACAAAGTTTACCACAGAAACTGCCAAGAAAATTTTTCCCGCCAATGCAAATGTTCCCCATAACACGCCTATGACAACGGGGGGGACTGAGGGAAAAGTAAATAAATATAGTGAGGGTAAAAGGCCTGAATTAATCTGTTGGCAATGTGGGAGAAAAGGCCATCGACAATTGGACTGTAGAACTGAACTCAGAACTAAGAGTGTAAATAATATCCCTCAGAAGCAGACATATTGTGTCCAAACTGTGGAGACAGAGCCAACTGCCAACATGGTTGCCACGGCAACCGAGGCCCAGTCTAGAGAACAGGCTGATGAGTTACCAGTGGCCCAAGTTGTGAGGTGCTATATAATTCAACAAGATGACATGCTGTTACACAAAACAGGAGAAGAAATTTGGGTGAATGGTAAACCATATAAAGGCTTAAAAGACACAGGGTCTCAGATTAGTATTGTACATCCTGATTTATTAAAGCCAGAAGACTTTATTAAAGGCAAAACAATCAGTTTGAAAGGAATATCAAAACAGCCAGAAATCTTGCCAGTAGCATTAGTTAATCTGACATATAAACAATGGTCTGGGAAATGGCAAGTAGCAGTTTCGCCAGAAATCCCAGCTCCAATGTTAATTGGGTGGGATTTACTTGACCATGTACAGAGTGCATTTGTAATAACTAGGGCACAAAAACTGCGACAGTTACCTCAGGAGGAAAGGCCTGATACAATTGTTGAACTGACACAAGATACAAGTTTAGTGCCGGTTACAAATAGTCAAGCAGCTAGTTTTGCAGCCAAGCAGAAACTAGATACAGATTTACAGAAATATTTTCAAGCCACAGCCTTGAATACAGTATTAACCCCTGAAAGCCCTGAGCGGTTTATAGTCAATAATGGGTTGCTATACAGAGAGATTCTTTTAAAGCCTAATAGAGGGGGTAATGAGATCCACAGGCAACTGATAGTACCTACTGAATTTAGAACCAAGATAATACAACATGCACATGGCAGTATCTTTGGAGGTCACTTGGGAATCACCAGAACCAAACAAAGGGTGTCCCAAAATTTCTTTTGGCCTGGGATGGGCAAGCAAATAAAGTTATTTTGTCGAACGTGTCATACTTGCCAATTACAGGGACATGGGCAAGATAAAACGAAAGCACAATTATGCCCCTTGCCCATAATTTCCCAACCTTTCCAACGTTTAGCAATTGATATAATTGGACGACTGCCAAAAGCCAGCCGCAGGGGACATCATTATTTATTGACTATTGTGGATTTTGCGACTACGTATCCGGAAGCGATACCGTTACGAAACATAGAGACTGAAACAGTGGCTTCAGCTCTAAAAAGTTATATGTGTCGGCTAGGGTTTGCAGAACAGATCGTGACAGACCTTGGAGCCTCATTTATCTCTAAACTTATGCAGCGTTTGTGGGAGAGGTGTGGGATAAAACATATCACCAGTACCCTTGACCACCCACAGACCAATGGCCTTGTAGCGCGATGTAATGTAGTTGACTACCCATTTAAATTGCAAAACACTCTCAAACGATCACTAGAACTAGCAGGAGAACATTGCAAGGTTGCTCAGCACAAACAGAAAGTTTGGTATGACAAAAGGGCACGTGTGAGATCTTTTGAGCCAGGACAAGATATTTTATTAATCAGACCAGTAAACAGTGACAAGTTACAACTGACATGGGAAGGTCCTTGTAAGAACATTTCAAAAATGACTGATATAAACGATATAATTCAGCATGGTGAAGGGAGGCGGGTCATGCAGGTGAATATGATAAACCCAATCCAGTCACTAAACCATGAACCCAATCTAGACTACAGTAGTCACGTTGTTGAAAAAGCCTGTGATATTGGTAAAGGAGTGTCTACCTGCAATATGACCAGTGACCTATCTGTGAGATCAGTTAGAACAACTAGTCATAGTTACGATAAACCATTCATCAGTTGGAAAGATAGAAAGAAAGACGTACTGGAAGTTATAGCTGGCATGGGGGCCTATCGACTTTCTATGAAAGTGAAAGTGTTTCCTACACTAGAGATTGTGTGGTGGGAAGATGGGTACCCTGCTGCGCATGCAACACAAATAAATGTCCAAAATGAATGTAGTTACACAGCATTAACAGGGCTACCACGTCAAAGGCATAAAAAAGTAGTCTTCAAATTGCTCGAAGTGGGAACTGATAAATCAATACAGACCAAAGATGAACTGACAACAAGAGAGATTGCTATGAGCAATAAGCAATCAAAGCTTTTTAGCCTACTTTTATTAAGTGATCACGCTTGTCTAGAAAGCTTCAGCAAGCTGACTAAAAAAGAAGATATCCACAAACTTCTGCAAATAGTTCCCAGTGCATTTAAAAGCCAGACAACCAGTTCTTGTGCAGCTTATGATGACCTGGAGATGTGTGTACAAGTCCGCGAGCTTAAACATTTAACAGAGATCCTGAAGGAGGGAGAGGTTGAACTAAGAGAGCTTTTGACCCTGAGAAACAAGGACTCTACCCAGCTTGGGATCCACAATCGTTACAGACGCCTCGAGTGCAGGGATCGGAATGGGACTGTGTCATCTGGCCGAGGAAGACAGCTTACATCCCATCACGTATGGCAGAGAAAAGACTGGTGCCCAGAGAAAGATACTTCTTGCGACGGTTAAGGACGATAAGGAGCGTGAAAGGATCCTAAACAGCATCGCAGACGCCTTATCACGAAGACCCAAAGACAAAGGTTAATGGACAGTTACGGTTTTTCTTGCAATAAAGACCTAATGCTGCATGAACTATTGTATATAATGTAAGAAACCCAAATATTATGCCAGTATGATATGTGGAGTTAAGGTTAGTAAGCATAGAAAATGTTTGTTTATGTTAATGTTTTAAACTGTTGTTTGTATCAGAGGGATACTTTGGCTAGTAACTCCTCTGATACAAACCTAAAAAGGAGGGAGGTATGTGGAGAACTAGCCCAAGGCCAGGTAGGGGTTAACTTCTCTGACAGTTAGAACCCTTAGGGGCGGGCTTAGCCTCGGTATAAAACACCCCTCCCAGTGGGCAGTAGGAGAGTTAGTTGAAGTGTGGGCAGGAGGAGTTGAGGTTAGAGTTGAGGAGAGTTAGAGTAGTAGTTGAAGTGTGAGTCAAGAGATAGAGCTGAGAGTTTAGAGTCTTAGGTGGATGTTAGCAGAGAGGATAACGAGATTGTGAAACGTGTTGTTATTGATATTTAGTTAACTATTAGAGGTATTAGGCCGGTAACATTTAGAGGTATTAGGCCGGTATAGGACAACTGTTATAAGCTGTTGAACAACCTTTTATTTATCAGCAACCACAAGCTTTGTACGCAATAAACATCTTTTTAGTTCACAATATCCTCGTCTGTGGTGAATGAAGTAAGCAGGATCCAGCTAGTAGTCTGAAGGGCTGCAGCTGGGGACTGTTTGTCGTTGGTGCAGCACTCATAGACCGTAAAACGTCCGGGGGTGGGCTGTACAGGGCGAAGGGCCCGCGACAGGGACGTCTGGTAACCTTACTCTAGAGTAGACAAAGCAAACGTCGCAAAAGAGCTATGCATGCATTGGTGGCTTAAAGTGCAACGAGGTTGTCCCCCACACTGCATTTCGACATGCATTTTTACATTGCTATATACACTGGAGACGGGGCAGACATGCATCTCTCTTCACCCCATGTTCATTACCTGATTTGTTTCCTCGCTTCTGCAACACACATGCAGAACTCCAATACAGCTGTTCTCTGAGCATGCACAATGGCTGTCACAAATGTGCACGTTTGCATAACCATGGCTTATATTTTCAAATGCTTAAGGGGCAACACATCAAACAGCAGCACTTTTTAGGAAACTGCAGGACACCCAGGGGTTATGGCTAACATTCTGTGAATGGCTTCAAACACCAACAGTAGAGCACACTGGAGCCAGAGTAACTGGTAACATGCGTGCAGTTTAGGGACTCCTCTATGCAGCTGCAAATAAAATGTTTTAAGTATGTTTTAAGTGCTATATACAGTGTGACACTAGATGGCGAGCCTTATGGAAAATGCAATGTATTTTTAAAAACGCTTTTTTTAAAAAGCATCTTCAGAACGGTTTTTATATGTGTGTAGATTCCACCTAGGCTTGATTTGAAGGTTGCAGTTCACCTTATGATACTTCAAATCAAAATCCATTCATATTTTTTATGAGTAAAATTGCCTTGCTTTCGCTCTCAGCCATTGTTTTCTTCATTCACTTGCCTTTACTGGAGCGGGGAGAACGTTTCATTAAAATCAAACGTAGTACAGATAGTTCCGACTTAAGTTCACCTGCTTACCAGAAGAAAGAAACAACCTCGGCTGCATACACACCTTACAGCCAAAGTAAGGTGTTCCAATTTTGATTAAAAACAGCTCAAAGACATTAAGAGATTAGATAGATTAATTAAGGATAGATCTATTCAAGGTACTAGTTATGATGGTTTCATGCAAGTTTAGAAGCAGTGTGCCACTGGGGAGCAACAATGAGAAGGCATGTCCTGTTTTTGGGCTTCCCAAAGGCATCTGGTACTCTAAGATGCTAGATGAGATATTGATTCAATCCAGCCAAGCTCTTCCTATGTCCTATGTCCTTATTTACCAAGTCTGGGGTGGCTGTGGGTTAAACCACTGTGCTGCTTGGGCTTGCTGATCAAAAAGTTGGCGGTTCGAATCCCCACGACGGGGTGAGCTCCCGTTGTTCAGTCCCAGCTCCTGCCCACCTAGCAGTTCAAAAGCATGTCAAAGTGCAAGTAGATAAATAGGTACCACTCTGGCGGGAAGGTATACGGCATTTCCATGCGCTCCTCTGGTTTCGCCAGAAGCAGCTTAGTCATGCTGGCCACATGACCCGGAAGTGGACAAACGCCGGCTCCCTTGGCCAGTAAAGCAAGATGAGCGCCCCAACCCAAGTCATTCGTGACTGGACTAAATTGTCAGGAGTCCCTTTACCTTACTGTCATAGAATCATAGAGTTGGAAGGGACCGTGAGGATAATCGAGTCCATCCTCCTGTAATGCAGGAATCTTTTGCCCGATGTGGGGCTTGAATAGGCTTGTCGTATGTCAGATTTCCCCAAGAAAGCTCAACAATTGGGGTTTTACTTTTTGAAATTTGGCAACCCATATTTCACAGCCCTGAGATTAAGAGTCTCATGTTCTACTGACTGAGGTGTCCCTTGGGGGTTTGAAATAACCTCATTCTGCTCCCAACGTTTGTTGAGCAAGTTGCTCACTTTGGGCTGCCTGCAGTGGAGCACCCTTGCCGCCATCTTTCCCTCCTTTTCCTGCGAGTTCTGGAAGGGACCCTGAGGATCATTTAGTCCAACCCCCCTGCAAAGCAGGAATATGCAGCTGTCCCATACAGGGATTGAACCTGCAACCTTGGCGTTATCAGCACCACTCTCTAACCAACTGAGCTATCCATGCCCGGGACAGGTCTTTAAGACAAATGTCCAGGATCCTATTTAGCAGAATGAGGAGGGTTTCTAAACACAGTAAGGCTAGCTTACTACATTGAGATGTAAGGCAATTAAGTGCAGAGACTACAATTGTTGAATTGCGCCTGGCCAGACATTGGACTTCTCTGAGCTGGAAAAATTGTGTCAGCTTCTAGATCAGGCTAGAACTTTGCCTTGGTAATAACAGTGTTCACTGGTTTCTAATCAGTGGCTATGGGTGGGCCAGCCCTGAGGATTTCAAGATCAGGTTGCCACCTTTTCAAGTGGCACTCCTATGCATTTACCAGCCGTGTAACAGGCGGAAAGCCAGAGTTTAACACCTTTCCCCCATCAATTTACCCCCATGCTTCAAAAAGCTTTGCCTGTTGCATTGAGAGCCAGTGTGGTGTAGTGGTTAAGAGCGGTAGACTCGTAATCTGGTGAACCGGGTTCGCGTCTCCGCTCCTCCACATGCAGCTGCTGGGTGACCTTGGGCTAGTCACACTTCTCTGAAGTCTCTCAGCCCCACTCACCTCACAGAGTGTTTGTTGTGGGGGAGGAAGGGAAAGGAGAATGTGAGCCGCTTTGAGACTCCTTCGGGTAGTGAAAAGCGGGATATCAAATCCAAACTCTTCAAACTCTTCTTCCTGTCTGTGCTGCAGCTGCCAAAGGCACAGGAGTCGCATTGCGATGGGGAGGCAGCAACTATACGGAATACATTTGCCTTTTCTCATCCTTAAGAGAACCAGAGAATGATTCTGCTGCTTCCCTTTCCACCGCTGGAACAGACGCACCTGCAGAGCCAGACTTTTCACTGGCAGCCATCGCCATGCCCCGATTTTGCATCAAAGAATGGGGCCTTCTCTTTTCAGCCTAAACCTCTTGGTTCATGAGCAAAGGGAGGGATTAACATGTGCAGGAAACCCTGGCTGAAAAGTAGCAGGCCAGCCAGCTGAGGATTAGCATCACCAGCACAAAGCGGCTGCAGTCATTAGTGCGAAAGTCTGCCACAGACTCCGTAATGCCCTACAAGGTGTTAATCTGCTCAGGAACCTTGCCTTCCATTAAAGACGGCTGCGCTGGGGGCATTAACCATATAGGCAGGAACTTCTCGCCGCGGCCTCTGCAAGGAACCGTGCCCGCTTACAGCACCAGCGATGATGCCAGGGGACTGCAAATGCAAAGCCATCCAATCAATGCAGAGGCAGGAAAACTGGAGATGCTGACCTAACCTTAAAAGCAGCTTTGTGGCTCCTTCTTATAAGCTGTGGGGAAACAACAGCTGGGCAATAACACTCCTTCATTCTGGCACACAGGACTCCTTGTGCTGTCCTCTTTTTCTCCTTTTCTCCAGAGCAGTTATTGAGATCAATCGGACCAGAGTCCGGCAAGAGCTGAGCTTGCACTTTCTGCACTCGCAAATATCACAAAGCAAGCATCTGTTTCCTGCTCTTATTGTTCCAGTATTTCACTGGATGGGGATATTAGCAGTGTTCAAGTTCCCGTCCCTAGAACAAATCAGGGATCGATGTTCTGCTCAGTGTCTCTTGGTCCAGCAGTATGCTCTCTCTTTTTTGGCATAAAGCAGAGAGGGGCTATTTCTCTGACAAATGTTGACATGGCAACCTGCCTGGAAAGTAAAAAGAACAACAGCTAAAATGCAGCTGAGACTTGGGAGGTGGAGATTCCTCTTCTCACCATGCATGCTGGACCTGAACTCCCACATCAAATAAGTTGTTTTGTTATCACCACCACAGAACATGGCAGGACATATGAATTGCCCCGTGTCAGCACTACAGAGCATGGGTGTGAATTGCCCCTTAATTTTCCAGTTCACAGGTGTTAACAATCAGCAGAGTTGATCCAAAGATGCCTGTTTGCAAAAGGGTTTGTCTCCGCATAAAGATGTGGGGAGATGGTCTGAGTGGGCAAGCTACATTTCGCTTTTCATCACCATTTGTGCCTGGATAGCTCAATTGGTTAGAACATGGTGCTGATAACACCAAGGTTGCAGGTTTGATCCCTGTATGGGACAGCTGCATATTCCTGCTTTGCAGGGGGGTTGGACTAAATGATCCTCAGGGTCCCCTCCAACTCTGATTTTGCCAGTTTCCCCAATGTCTGACACTTTGTGCCCATAGGAATGCAACTGTCCTTGGCTGTCAATCTGCACCAGGTACCTCCTATTAAACTCTGTACAGGAAAGCAGGGCTGGCCCTACCATAAGGCAGGTCTTCTTACTTGGCTGATTTTGGGTGTCATGAAAGGGCTGCAGATTATTGATTATTCACTTTATTATTGCAGCAAGGGATGAGAAGACAGGCTTGTAGGATTTTGATCCTCTGGTGCCAAAACATCTTGATCGGCCTTGAGAGATAGTCAACTTGACATAAGGTGGAAGCAGCAATGGGAGAGGGGATTTGATTCACTTCTCATTTAAAGGCAGACTGAAGGTTTCTTTCGGAATTTGCATTTTTCCAATTTTTACGATGCAGTTCACCTACAAAGTAGTGCGTATAAAAATGCATATACTAAAGTGTGCATAGAAATATGTATGTGTGTGTGAATTTGCTTTTCAGAAATGTGCATATTAAGAAAAACTGCATACAAAAATGTGTAGAGAAGGAGAAATTCACACCAAAATTCTGGTGAATTTGTGCGAGTTGTTTTATTTTAAAATTGCAAACCAACATGGAAATGTAGAGAACCAAGCTTACGATTTGGACTAGGAGACACTGAAACCGACAGACCTGCCCACCCTTGGGCACCACCCTTCTTGTGCTTTAACTGCTAAATTAAAATATCTCCCTTCTCCCCAGCTTCTGATAATTGGTGGTCAGTTTTGTTTGTTTTAGTTAAAAGGGCTCTTGTTAGATTTTCATTGTTGTTGTTGTTTTTTTAAAAAATAGTGTTTTGGATCTTATGTGATTCTTGTTAACATTTTGTGAACCTCCTGGAAGGGATACCATATTTTTCGCTCCATAGGACGCACTGGATTATAGGGCGCACCTCATTTTTAGAGGAGGAAACCAGGGAAAAATTATTTTTCTGGTTTTCCTCCTCTAAAAGCCCTGGTTTTTTGAGGATCAGCTAAATGTTTTGCAGCTTTTTTTGGCAAAGGGAAAAGCCCTGGTTTTTCTGAGGATCAGCTAAAAGTTTTGCAGCTTTTTTGCAAAGGGAAAAGCCCTGGTTTTTTGAGGATCAGCTAAAAGTTTTGCAGCTTTTTTGCAAAGGGAAAAGCCCTGGTTTTTTGAGGATCAGCTAAAAGTTTTGCAGCTTTTTTGCAAAGGGAAAAGCCCTGGTTTTTTGAGGATCAGCTAAAAGTTTTGCAGCTTTTTTGCAAAGGGAAAAGCCCTGTTTTTTTGAGGATCAGCTAAAAGTTTTGCAGCTTTTTTGCAAAGGGAAAAGCCCTGGTTTTTTGAGGATCAGCTAAAAGTTTTGCAGCTTTTTTTGCAAAGGGGGAAAAGCAAAGCTCCTTTTGCAAAGGGGGAAAAGCAAAGAGGAAAAGCCCATTTTTATGGGGTTCAACTCACATTTCTGAAAAATCTTAAGGAAAGGGAGCAGTTTCTACTGTTTCCAGACAGATAATCTAATCAGCCAGTCACATGTCCTGGGGAAACAAACAACCTCCCTCTGCAGCACATTCAACAAAGGAGGGCGGGGCTGAAAGGGAGCCGGGACTCTTATCTCTCTCCCGATCTCTTGCTGATCAGCTGCTGAGTCCTTTCAACACCCCCTTTTCTCTTTGTAAAATAAAAAGCACAATCTGCTTTTGGCCCCTGGGCAATTTAGCTCCAGGGACCACCATTCGCTCCATAAGACGCACAGGTATTTCCCCTTACTTTTTAGGAGGAAAAAAGTGTGACTTATGGAGCGAAAAATACGGTATTTTGTTGTTAGTGTTGGTAAAAATGCATATTAAATAAATAAAAGTGAAAAAGAGGGACTATGGTGTATCTTTCAGAAATTGAGACCGGAAAGGATTTGCTGGGGGTTGTGCACAGTTGGTGTTTCAGAGCTGTGCTGTTGCCCCGAGGTTCCTGTTCATCCAGGAAATTCCATCAGATAAGAGCTATGGATGCAGGAGCTGATAAGAGCACAAAGCAAGCACACACACACATATGAGAGAGAGAGAGAGAGTGAGAAATGCCAACTGGTCAGGAAAGGCGTGAGAAGGGGAAGGTCAGGAGACAGGAGGATATAAACAGCTAGACTCTGAAGGACCTAAGCAGCTGGCAGGCAGCAGAGAACGACGCGCTTCCCATTTACCTGGCAAACCTAATCTGCAAAGATTTTAATTAAAGATTTTAAGAAATTGGTTTTATGCAAATGACAGTGTGGAGGGTTCTCTTCCTCTTGCTTTGAAGAAGGATACGGAACTCCAGCGAGGAGGAAGCCTGGAGGGGCCTCCGTCTCTGCCTGCGCAGGCAACGCTTACGATTTCTATCACAACTCTCGTGATATTTGAAGGTATTTTTAAACTCCGCTGCTGGGAACCAGATTTGAAGGAGGGGAAAGGAATTTTTCTTTTTCATGTCTTTTAAAAAGGGGGGAAGGGTTTGAAAGTTTTTCTTTAATATTTTTTTTTTATGAAGCAACGGAGTTAAAATTTGAAGCAATGAAGCAAAATAACAGAAAGGATATTGAGGGTGGGGAACTTTCAAAGAAGAAACGAATGTTCTTTCAGGCAAGGGGAAATCTGCACCATCCCTTTAAAGCATGTGGCTTCCCCCCTAGGATCCTGGGAACTGTAGTTTGCTCTGGGCGCTGGGAGTTGTAGCTCTGTGGTAGATAAACTGCAGGTCTCAGGATTCTATGGGGGTTATTTATTAATTAAATTTATACACCACCCTTCAGACCTGAGATCTCCGGGTCTAGGGCGATATATAAATTCAATTAATAATAATTAATAAAATAATAATTGATCAGAAGGTCTCAGGGTGGTTCACATGTTCGCGGCATCCAGTGGCATTGGATCAGAGGCCACAGACATACCTTGGTTTTGGATTCCTTGGTAGCCTCGGACTGGCCACTCTTTCTTTCCCCATCTTTAAAATGGTAGAGTGATAGGCACAGAGGAAAGTGTCTTATGCCAACTCAGACCATTGGCCCTCCTAGCTCAGTAATGTCTACACTGACTTGCAGGTGCTGCAGCCCTTCAAGATTTGGAATGGTGTCATTCCCAGCTAACATGGCCACATGTCCTTTGGGGCCAGTCACGACCTCTCGGTCTAATCCACCTCATCCAGAAGAAAGACACACCTAGCAAAACTATAGACACGGATGTGAGCAGTTTTGCCTTTGCCACATGACTTCCCCCTGGAAAAAGAAACCCCTCTCCTTAGTACTAAATTGGAGCAAATGGCAATCTGCAAAAACACAATTGCCATTTGTTCCGAATCAGTGCTAAACATCGGGTTTTCCTGGGGGCAAGAAAAGGTGTGGATGAGCCTGGAACAAGGGGACGTGTCACCTTGCAGTGACTTTGCCACCTAACTGTGGGATGTGATCCATGAGAGGCAGTCAAGTACAACATTCCTTGTAATGCTAGAGAAGACATGTGAGGGAATGTTGAAAAGTTGAAACTTCCTGTTCCTCCTGGCCTGGAGCATCCTTCCCTTTGCATGTGATAGAACCTGCCCAGGTAACAAAAGGACGATTCACGCAGCACCCTCCCCTCTTTTTGACTTCCTTTTTCATTTGACCAGCTTCTAGCTAGGACTGCTCTGCTAGCTCTCAGCTAGCAGAAGCACTGGGATTATTCCCCCATATGGGGTAGATCCACATGTACATATTTGTAACTAAGTCTGCCTTCAGGAATCCAACTGTGAACTGATGTAAGTAAACTTCTTTTATTGACTTTGAATAAGATTGTGGCGTCTTTATTCTTTTAAGAGGGATTCAAGGGAACTTACCAGGAACGTACAATTCAATCTGAGACAGACTGAATTGTATAATAGTGAGAAGCTCACACGAGCCTGCAACCAGCCATCAGCTGTGCATGTAAAAAGGGGAATGTAACTCTGCTAAGTAAAGGAACTTGCTGGTGCAAGTTAGGAAGGATATTAATAAACAATATATCCTCTCCCACCACCCTAAACATTCCCACACTAACCATATTCAGTTTTAAAATCACCACAAGAATTGGGCCTTAGTGGAGTCATCGTTATTCCAGTTTAAACTGTGGCATCCTTCATCCCTTCAGATTTCCTGCTGGTTGTTATGGTTGAGATTTAGCTGCCTCTGGGGATCTATTCCCAGTCATCTCTGTGAGATCATGGTGCAACCTTCCTCCGCCGCGCCCCCGGCAAGTCTCTGCAACAGAAGCGGCCGATGTGGGAGTTCCTTCCTTGCCCATCACAGCCTTGAACAGGAGTGATGCGGGTTGCTGAAAATCCACTTTGGGGGAAGCCAGAGGAAGCACTTCTGAAGTAAGATGAGCAGAACAAACAGCTCAGAGGAAGAACCCAGCCGACCAGAAAGCTGAGGTGCAAATGGGTATCGGGAGGCAGCTAACAAATGTAATGGATTGTACAGAAGCTGACATAAAGCGGCCAAAGAGGACGGCAGGCAGAAGAGGCCTTGATGCCTTTTGCAGATGACTATACTCTTGCTAGGGAAAAACAAGCACACACGGAGAACTATCCAGCTCCCCTGGGTATGAACGCGCCCATTTCAGTTGCTTCGGAGTGTAAAGACTCGCCAGGAAACCCTATAAATCAAAGCAACTCACAAAAATGATTTAACAGCCTACGAACCTTCAGAAGGGTGCCTTGAGAGTTCTGGCGGCTTCGCAGATGCCCAATAGATGCGATCCGTCCAAGGGAGGATACCAATTTGCTGGACTAGATTTTCACCAGCAAGTCTGATTCTAGCTGTTTAAGGCTCGGTGGAGACGGGGGTTTGAATCCCAATAAAGTTACAGTATACTCAGTGTAGTCCCACTGAAGTTAATGAGCTTCAGTTGGTGCCCATTATCTTGAATGGATCTAGTCTTGAGTAGAATTAGCATCGGATACAACCCAACGTTCTGTTTCTGCCATTGCAAGTGTTAAATTCAGCACTGCCATGCGAGGAAGGTTACGCTGATTATTGCTCTTTAATTAAATAATTTGACACTTTTTTTACAACAGATGAGTCACAAAGCTATGTTAAAGTACAGTAAATGAGAAAAGAACAAGCATCGCCATAATTAATACTGAAAGTGCTCAGTCACAACAATCAACTAACAAGGAAAATATCCATCCCCACCTATCCAAAAGATGGGCACCAAGAACTTAATGGCCAGAAATGTGAACCATATCAAGCCCCAAAAGCTTGGGAGAGCATGAATATCTTTGCCTGACACCTAAGAGCTGGCAGTGTTGGTGAGTCTTGGGGGCAGAGGGTCTATCATCAATTACTGCTCTTTTGAATGGTCACTGTATTTTATGTACATAGGAGCTTTGCCTAGAGATGTCATCGCCATGTCATTCCCAGTCCAGGCTACCATTTCCTCCCCCCCCCCATGTCCATGTACAGAGAATACACACATATAATGATTCGATAGATAAACAGGTCAATAAATAGATTTGTCAAGGGAGGTTAACACTACATGCATCTAGTTGTTGTAGAAATGTGGGAGACCTTTGTATTGTGACGAGTTAGTTGTGTATAGCAATGGCTCCTCTCATGTCCAGGTTTTACTTGGAAGGCTGGGACGGCATTTCTCGTGTTTGGACACCTGCTGTTAAGGTGGCTTTCTTATCTATCGCTTGGTCATGGGCAGCTCTTGGCTTTAAGGTGATCCACCTTTTAAAGGAGCGCTGGTTTCGATGAACGTCATCTCTGAATACGTTTCTTTTTTGTGTAAATTTATTTATTTGGGTTTCCCAAATTAAAAATTTACAGTAATATATGAACATACAATATAGAAACAAGATTCCACAGAATCTCCTGGACTTCCTCCCTCCCCTTTGTGGGTCCTATTGCTACTCCTTCCTTCCTGCGTCTTTTATAATCAAATCTTTTGCATCTCCATTATGTCCAAAGTTCACCGTCTCTGAATATGTTTCTGTTGGTAAGATATAAAAGTGCCTTGGAAACTCTCCTCCTTGAACTTCAGCATAGACTGGGACCATTTAGCCCCACTACTTTTCAAGTAACATTTGCGTGGCACTGTGGTCTAAACCGGGCTTGCCGATCTGAAGGTCAGCGGTTCAAATCCCCGCGACAGGGTGATATCCCGTTGTTTGGTCCCAGCTCCTGCCCACCTAGCAGTTCGAAAGCATATCAAAGTGCAAGTAGATAAATAGGTACCGCTCCGGCGGGAAGGTAAACGGCATTTCCGTGCGCTGCTCTGGTTTGCCAGAAGCGGCTTAGTCATGCTAGCCACATGACCCAGAAGCTGTCTGCAGGCAAACGTCGGCTCCCTCAGCCAGTAAAGCGAGATGAGCGCCTCAACCCCAGAGTCGTACGTGACTGGACTTAACGGTCAGGGGTACCTTTACCTTTAGCATACCAGAGACGTTGGGGATGCCTTCACCTGATGTGCGTTGCCAGTTTCGTTTCCCTGCCCCTGCAGCCTCCCCTGTTCAGTCCCCACATCTCCAGTTAAGGCTGGAAGAAATTCCAGCCTGGAAGCATGGAGAGCTGCTGTCTATCGGTGTAGAAAATTCTGAGACAATGCATGTTCTGACTTGGTATAAGGCAGAGTCCTATGTGCCCATGGGGATGACCAAAGTGCTGCACCAACAAGTTCAAAATAACCCTTCTGCAGCACCACAAATCCAACTCAGTGGTGTAACATTGGAAAATGTTCATCACTTCTCCTACCTGGGCAGTTATCTTTCCACAAGGGCCGACACGGATACTGAAATCCAGCATCGCCTGAGCTCTGCAACTTCAGCTTTCTCCCTACTGAAGTGCAGAGTGTTTGAGGACCAGGACATTCACAGGGAAAGCAAAATGCTTGTTTGCAAAGCTACTGTACTACCAACCTTACTGTATGTCTGTGAAACATGGACCACTTATAAACGCCATCTCCAACTCCTCGAAAGATTCCATCAACGGTGTCTCCGAAAAATTTTACACATCACTTGGGAAGACAGGCGAACTAATGTCAGTGTACTGGAAGAAGCAAAGATCACCAGTGTTGAAGCAATGATTCTTCAACATCAACTTCGTTGGACTGGTCATGTTGTGCGGATGCCTGATTATCGTCTTCCAAAGCAACTACTCTATTCCGAACTTAAAAATGGAAAGCGTAATGCTGGTGGTCAACAAAAGAGGTTTAAAGACTGTCTCAAGGCAAATCTTAAAAAATGTAGTATAAACACCAACAATTGGGAAACACTTGCCTGCGAGCGCTCCAATTGGAGAACAGCCTTTACCAAAGGTGTCATGGGCTTTGAAGACACTCAAACTCAGGATGCAAGGGAGAAACGTGCTAAGAGGAAGGCATGCTTGGCAAATCCACACTCTGATCAGCTCCCATCCAGAAACCTATGTCCCCACTGTGGAAGGATGTGTGGCTCCAGAATTGGCCTCCACAGTCACTTCCGGACTCATTGTTAAAACCGTGTTTATGGAAGACAATCTTACTTGGCTTCGAGTGATCACCAAAGAAGAAGATTGGTGTAAACAATTCAGAGACAATCCCCAGTGGGGATTACAAAGGGGAGTTCTGCTTCCAAAAATGATCTTGCCCTGCATGGGTGTGTTCACACTCTAAATTAAATTGTTCCTACTTAGCTCAAGTTACACAGGCATTTGTTACAGAGCTGAATCTCCAACGACTTTCATTCAGCCAGCGCCCCCGATCACTAATGCCAATCCTCAGAGCTCCACTTGTTTGCTGGAAATTTCATGGGTACTTCCAGAAGGGCCAAACCAATAAAACGTGATTGCCCTGGTTACCACGCACAATGAGATCTCCAGCGAGGGAGCCCTAAAGAACTCCATTAACGTTTATAGGTGCTGAATTAAAAGTACAGATTCAATTAACAGACACAGCTACAGAGACATAGCGGTTGGCGAAAAGCAACGGGTCAACGGGGAGGCGGGAATGTGGGAGGTCTGGCAGAGTCCCTCTCTCATCTGCTGAAGGAGGCCATGCTGATGCGCCTAGGTGAACACGCACATGCAGGCCATACCACCCAGCCATCCGTTTTATCTTGTGCTGCCCTACAGGCAGCTGTCGGAAGTGAACCGAGAGCCAAGACAGGGCAGTGGAGCCAAGGACCGCCCAGAGGCACACCAGAGCTGAGAATGGGCCATTTAGTGCATGACCAGAAGACAGGAAATGCATCATCCAAAAAGAAAAGGGAAAGGGGGGGGGAGAGACAAAAAAAAAATGACAAAGTTTTGCATCAAATGTGCATATGCTGATTTATATGCGTAGATGCACATTTAGAAATAGTTAACTATAATTTCAATGGAAATACAATGGTGTGTTTCAGCAAACTTGCATGCCTCCAGTCAGCAGAGGGCAGGGTTGAGACTAACAGGTAATCAGGAAAAATACCCTTTCTTTCTTTCTTTTTCTTTTTTTCAAGTTTTTTTATTAAAGGTTTTCTCGATTTACAAAGGTAGTGAAATGTCTCTCTCGTATTTTTTCCATGTAACATTTTTACAAATCAATTTCGTTTATTGAGACATTAGGAAGAAAAAGGGGGGGGGAAGAGGTGAGCGGGAGGGGAGATGAGTGGGCGGGATGATGTTTCTATTTTACTGAATATATGTAGGGTTTGGTGTCAGCGTTGTTTGTGCAGGTTCTCTGTTGTTCCCTTGTGCTCCTTTGGTGGTGAGAGCACAAGGGGGGGGGGAGTAAGCATGGACCAATGGTACCAAGTAGTATGGGAAACACCCTACTAGAAAAACTAACCAGTAAGCTGAAACTGACACGGGGACAAATAGAAGATGCCTTCACCCAAGTATGGCTCCCCTTCATCACACACACAGCCTAACAAGACAATGACAAAAATCTTCCGACAGCATACAAATCAATATGGCTAGCCTGACCAAAAACACTCACCCACCCCACTCACACAGGAAACCAAAGACCACCACAGTCAACCACAAATGAACAATCACACCCTACGCCAACCCCGACCTCTCTCACTACCAAAGGAGCACAAGTGGAAAATACCCTTTCTTGCCAGAATCCCAGCTCCACTTGTTCCTGTTCTTCTTCTTCCTCTCACTCTTCCTCCTCCCCTCCGTCTTCCTCCATCTCTCTCTCTCTCTCTCTCTCTCACACACACACACATCGCTGGGAATGGCGTGGAGGAAGAAATACATGACAACTTCTTCTTTAATAAGCTGCCTTGAGCAACATACTAGGGAAGTATAAAGAGGGACTTTTTTAAAAACCCGGATAAAATCTAACCACCCCTCTATCCCATCAGCATTTTTTGCATGCAAACATGTGAGCCCCCATCCTGCAATGGCGTTTCTACACCAGGCTTTTGTTTTTTTTTGTTTTTTTTGTCAGTTATCGCTCTGCAACCCAGTAATGATGCAGCAGGTGTTGATCACACACCTGTAACCCTGGACTGAGCTGTGGTGGCAGCGGGGGGGGGGGGAAGTAACCACAAACTTCACCAATCTCCCCCTGTCCAGCTGTGAAACCCTTTCCTCATGAGCAAAACATGTTTTCACCAGCTAGCAATAAATGTAAAAAAAGTGCAAATAATCCAAGGAGGCATGTCCAGCAGGTAGATCATGATCTACCGGTAGATCACTGGACATCTGTGGTAGATTGCGGTAGATCTCTCCCCCTACCATAAAAAGCTTTGCCTCCCCCAAAAGAAGCTCAACAGCTTTGCCTCCCCTAAAAAGAGCTCAACAACTTTGCCAAAGCTCAACAATTTGCCCGTCAATAACAATGGGTAGATCACAGCCAGTATTTTTACCCTGTGAGTAGATCACAGTCTCTTGGGAGTTGGACGCGCCTGAAGAGGATTTATCATCTGCCTCCATATATATTAGGGATGGTCAAATCTGTCAGTGTGGAGATAACATGAAAGTTGCATTCACACACACACAAAAAATGCATCTGTATTCCAACTATCCACAATATACCTTTTTTTTTTTGCCAAATTAAGTCACGAAAATTAGGGTGCACATTAGATTTGATGGCACCAGCAAATACTTTTTTTGGTTTCAGGGTTTTGAAAATTGAGGTGTGCTTTAGATTCGATGGCGCATTAGATTCACATAAATACGGTATGTAGGCTGGATCTAGACACATCAAAGAAGCGTTTCAGTTAAACGCGTTGCAAACTTTGCATGGGAAATAGGGTAAGCAAAATCGGAACTCCACAGCGCCACCTGGTGTCACAATGTTGGAATGCTTAAACAACTCATATAAAGCGGTTTTTTTCTTTGCCAATGTAGCTGAGTCTGTAGTTTTCAAGATAGCTCACTAAGAGCAAAATCCTGTGCATATTTACTCAAAATTAAGTCCTCTAATTGAGTTCAAGGCCTTGTAACCCTGCAAATCCTAAACCCGCTTACTAGGGAGTAGGCCACATGGATCGCAACTGGATTTACTTTTGATTAAACATAATTAGGTTTGCCTTATTACACCACTGTGCAGGAACGAGTCCCACTGGACCTTGTGGGGCCTGCTTCCGGCATACAGGCTTGTGTTGTAAAAGGATCTCGGAAAAGATATCGTAAAAGTGCAGAGAAGGGCAAGCAACATGAACAGGAGGTTGGCACACCTTCAGCGTAAGGAAAAGCTAAAGTGTTGTGGTTCTTTTAGTTTAGAAGCAAGAGGGCATATAATAAATTTTTATAACATGGTTCAGGGTATGGAGTAACTGGAAAGAGAAATATCCCCCCTTCTTTTCTTATTAGCACTTGGAGAGGGTCACCCAATGTCTTTGACTCTCCAGATTCAAGAAAAACAGATATTTGAAAAACTGTTACACACTTGACCATCTTTGAACACCACAAGATGTTTCACATAGTAGTAGCACCACCTAGTGAGCTGATTTAGAAATACTTTTATTTTTAAAAAAACAAACAAACCCAAACATGTAGGTCAGAGCATAGCTGTCAACTTTTCCCTTTTCTTGCGAGGAATCCTATTCGGAATTTCCCTTTTAAAAAGGGGGAAAGTTGACAGCTATGGGTCAGAGCTTTCCAAACTGTATCACAACATGTTAAGTGTGTCGGCTGCAGTGTGTAGATGTGTCCCACGAACGCTCCTTGCAGTCTTCCCGGGCCTGGAAAGGGGTTAGTTTAACCTCCAGTTTGCTAGTAAAACCAAATTACTGTGTTGCGAAAAGATGCATGTCTTAAAAAGTGTGTCAGCAACGTGAAAAGTTTGGAAAGCTCGGATCTAGAGGAATAGCTGGCCCTTTCCAGTTCTTTTCATGTTACAAAGTAATAACTCAGATTTGAAGCGCAGTAAATTAATCTCGCTTCTGACACAATACAGTTGACTCTTGACTGTTCACACATTCAGCTGAGAGTCGTCAAGAGTGGGAAGAAATGTTTGGTATAAATGCAAATAGCTGAATCAAAGCACCATGCTAGCACTTTAAACAGTCATGGCTTCTCCCAAAGAATTCTGGGAGCTGTAGTTTGTTAAAGGTTGTTAGTAGACCCCTATTCCTCTCCCAGAGTGGTTTGACAGTCAGTGCCTCTTCACAAGGAATTCTGGGAACTGTAGCTCCATGAGGGGGATAGCAGGCTCCGAACTGAACAACTCTCAGCACCCTTTACAAACTACAGGCCCCAGAAGTCCCTGCGTCACTGTTTAAAGTGGTATTGTAGTGCTTTAAGCTTATGGTGTGAATGTGGCGTTAGATACCTCTTTTCCCGACTTGAGTGCTGAATGTTGGCTTGTCTCATGCCAAGATTTGAGAACCTCCCTTTTAAAGCAAGCTTCTGTTATGAGTGGCTCTCAACCAACAAAGTGCAAGAGATGTCGAATGCGTGCTCAGAAGAAAATGGATCAGCCCCTCCACCTTGGCACATCTTCTTTCGTGGCTGAGATTCTTAAAGCCGTCAAGTGATCCTTCTCCAGAGACAACACTGGAGTTGTTTTTGCAATTCAAAGCACGTGCAGCAACAGAGTCTTCAAACAGCATGTATTTATCTTGCCCTGTGCATAAAAAAATAAAAAAATAACCCCGTCTCCTTTAAACACACAAACACACTTGCCGTCTCCTTTAAACACACAAACATCATAAATCAAGCAGCATGAAATGTATTTTTGTGCTCCTCCTTTTGGGGGCATGTTTGAGAGGCCTTCATTTCAGCTGCTTTGCAAAGTATTTTGAGTGAGGTGACCAGCTGAAAAAGAAGTCAGGGCCCCTGAAATTCCCTCTTCTAAATAGCTATTAAAGGTGCCAGACCTTTCTTTTTGCACCTTTAGGTTTGAGCTACTTCCCTTAAGTTACCAGTAACTACATACACAAAAACAGGGATGGGGGCTGTGTGGCTCTCCAGATGTTGGTGGATTACAACTCGCATCAACAGTCTTCTTTGCAGCAGGATCTCTATCCTTGGTTCCCCCCCACCACCTTCCTTATATGTAAGCTACATTCCTTAGTTACCAATATAGTGCCCCACCCCTAACTCATATACCCTATAAATTAGGGAAGGACCGACCAGATGTTGTTGGAGCCCAACTTCCAGCTGTGCCACACAGCCAACGGTCAGCTGCATGGTGGAGTTGTTCTTGAACTCTCATAATAACTATTGCATGTCCCCAATGAATGTCAATGGGACTTACTCCTAATTCCTGACTCCTGATTATCCTTTCCTTGTGCTTGTTTGCTCAGTAGTAAGACTCATGTTGTGCTCAATGGAGCTCCTTTTCATGTAAGAGGATTGGGTCAAAGGCTCAATTTGTTCAGCATCCTTTCCCCACAGTGGCCCACCAGATGCCTGTGGGAAACCCACAACAGGACAACACCATCCGCTTGCAGCAGGAGTGGGGAATCTTAGAACCGGGGGCTGAATGCGGCCCTCCAGGCCTCTCTGTCTGGCCCTCAGAATTCTCCCCAGGCCACAGCCCTCAATCGTCTTGCTTGCTTGGTTAGAAGATTGTGTTTGTGTGTGTCTGTGTGTATAAACCAGCCTACTTTACAAAGGTAACATTTGCACTTCTCGCTCCATACCCTCCAACAGTTGGCGAGCCAGTGTGGTATAGTGGTTAAGAGTGGTAGACTCGTAATCTGGGGAACCGGGTTCACTTCCCCTCTCCTCCACATGCAGCTGCTGGGTGACCTTGGGCTAGTCACACTTCTTTGAAGTCTCTCAGCCCCACTCACCTCACAGAGTGTTTGTTGTGGGGGAGGAAGGGAAAGGAGAATGTTAGCCGCTTTGAGACTCCTTCGGGTAGTGATAAAGTGGGATATCAAATCCAAAACTCTTCTTCTCCGATGAAAATGGGGACATTCCATTCCACATCAGGAAGCTTCTCCCCTGTTTGATCTACCTCACAGGGTTGTTGTAAAGGTAAATTTGTGAGGGAAGGGATCATGGACAAAACCTTCCACAGATAAATGGAATGAAATAGAATTGTTGCTGTAAGCTGCCTTGAGTCCCTGTCAGGGAAAAAGGTGAAAAATGCTGCTGATGATGATGATGGAGAAGGAAATTGTGAGAATATCAGGAACAAACCAGAGAGTGAATCCTATTGAACTCAGTGGGACTTACAGTGCTTCTTTGTAAAAATGCTTAGGATTGCAGTGTAAGGCTGCACAGTCTTTAGCTTTTGCCTGGGAGCCGTGCTTCTTTTTCTGGGGGTACGCAGGGGTACGCATACCTCTAAACATTTTGTGAAGCCTCATTTGGCCTCATTGAAGGGCAGTATTTCAATATGAGTAGGAAAATGAGAGTACCCCTAAACATTAAAAAAAAGCACTGCCCAGGAGTAATCTCCATTGAATAAAGTGGGACTTACTTCTGAGTAGACACATAAAGGCTTGACATGGAAGGCTCTGTGTACAGTAAAGGGATAAACACTCCATGCGTTTCCTTTAAAAAAAAAAAAGAGGCATGATTCAGAAGCATTGCAATTAAAGAATTTTAAGTGGATTGGTTACATTTGCCTTTGGAATTATAGGAAGAGCTTCGTATGCCAGCTCCATCGTTTCCTTCATATTTGGTGCAGGTATTTTATTTTCAGGATAAGCAGGACTCCATTTTTGCACCTACACACACACCACTTTTAATTGTTCTCTCAGATGGGGAGGGGAGGAAAAAGGAAAACCAGGACATTCCAGGTTCAAATCAGAAACTAGGATGGCTTCTGTAATTCCGGGACCATCTCTGGAAATTTGGGACACTTGGGGGCGGGGTATGTTGCTCTGCTCACTTCCGCCTCTGGCTCCACCCACACTGGCATGTGCCCCCACCCAAAGATCTCCCAGAAGGGAATGTGACCCCCTCTTCCCTTATTCCTTCCTTATTCTTTATTCCTTCCTTGCAATATAACCTGCAGCCTTATGGTATAATCTTACAAATGTTCAGTGGGATGTAAGTCACATTGTGTTGGATTTATTTCCAAGTTAGCATGCAGAAAATGGTGTCTGCTAATTACGCTAGCGAACCTCATCAGCAGTATTGTCTGTGACATTACAGGGACCTTTCCTTAACCACATTCGAGGACTGTATATATCTGCATTGGATTTAATTAAATAGGTTTAATTAATTAATCCAATTAATTAATTGGATTTAATTAAATATACCTTGCCTAAGGATTGTATATGGTGTACATCCGTGACTTGATCCGTATGATAGGAAGTAACCAGTAAAGAAAATTGTTACAAACATTACCATTCAGCCTGTTGCTCTCTATATATTGTAACTATTGCACCTGCGTAACAAGGTATTGCATTGGTTTTGAAAATTGCAGCCTTGCAGAAGTTAATTCTCAAGCAAGGCCCACTGTTTCCAAGGGGGCTTACATCCCAGTAAGTGTGCATAGGATTGCCGTTGATTCCTTGCAAGAGCCTGGTGCAGCACCCAGAAAACTCCCTTACGGATTGCTTTGCATGCAATTTTCTCGCCCTCCCCGCCTTTACTGGAGGAATCAGCACTTAATAAAATAACATCAGGCACAGATGTTGCTCAGTGTGTTAAGTTCCAAGGAGGTGAAGTCAATTAGACTTCAGGTTTATACTGTAAATAAACACTGCACTTGGCACCAGTGTGTTTAATAATACCAGTGGAAAGATCTGTTGGGTAATTAGTCTGACTGCCACCTTGGCACATATTTTCCCCGGCGGAGAAAAGACCGGGCTGTCTTTGGCAAAAAGGACCCTTTAAAAGATTAATTTATTTCCAGCATATATTGCCTAATTTTTTTTAAAGTACTCACACACAAAACTGCATCTCACATCTGGAGAACAGGTCGGTTATTACACATCTGGTTACCTTGTACCTCTTAATGAACAGTCATGGTGGCTCTCGGCTTGCTGAGAGCCAAATGTCTCAGGCTACTCTGCTATTTGGATGGAACGAGAGGCTCTTCGAACAGCCAGGTGGCCCAGAGGCTGGATCCAGTAGAAGTTCTTCAATGCAGATCTCCTAACAGTACTGCAAATGGGAAATGGTATTTATTTATTCTATTCACACTGCTTAGTGGTGGAAATAAGGGTGTTGTTAGCAAGAGGCAATGGAGTCCCAGTGTTTTTTACAGTGGGTCCCAGACAAGGGTGCCAACTTGAATAAAATATTGGGGGGGGGGGAGGTAATCTCTGCCCTGCATAATCAATCACAATACAGTGATACCTCAGAAGTAGAACAGAATCCGTTCCGGAAGTCCATTTGACTTCCAAAACGTTCGGAAACCAAGGCACAGCTTCCGATTGGCTGCAGGAAGCCGCTGCAGCCAATCGGAAGTTGCGGAAGCCACATCAGACATTCGGGTTCCAAAGAACGTTTGCAAACCAGAACACTCACTTCCGGGTTTGCGGCGTTCGGGAGCCAAAACATTCGACTCGCAAGGTGTTCGGGATCCAAGGTACGACTGTATGTGCTACACACATACCATTTGAATGGCAATGCCCATCAATTTTGCGGGGCCCAGATTCCTCAAATATTTTATTGGGGGGGCAAAGGGACCTCTGCCCCTAGGCGTAGGCTCCTATGGTCCCAGACATCCTGCACATTTATCCACTTTTTTTGGGGGGGAGGGAATGCTTATGTGCTGGTCTGAGTACACTGTAAGCTCACCTACTGTCTTAATTTCCCAGAGGCACCTATGCTTGGAAATCAGCATTGGCAAATTTAATGCAAATTTGGGTCCTGGGCCTGTGCCCCAAGTTCTTTAAGTACCCAGCAGAGTGTCTTGTTGGAAACCACCCTGTGGCAAGTGCAAGGCACTTTAGCTGCAGCAGGACAGTGCTCTGGGGCCACAAAACATGTCGTTGTAAAATGAGGGTAGTGTGTGAAGGAAATTATTGACCCCTGTTGGGTGCCGTTCCCCCAGGGGTTAGAAATCCAGGGCACAGCAGGAAAGAAAGCTGTAGAGCTGGATGGCTGGGACTGCCAGGTTGCCACATTATGCCTCTTTCCATATGAACCTACCCGGACTCTTGAGATCATCTTCTGAGACCCTTCTTCATGTGCCTCCTCCTCAAGAGGTCCTGAGGGTGGCAACACGAGAACAGAGCCTTCTCTGCAGTGGCTCCTCATTTGTGGAATGCTCTCCCCAGGGAAGTTCACCTGGCGCCTTCATTATACACCTTTAGGCGCCAGGCAAAAACGTTCCTTTTTAACCATGCCTTTGACTGACTTGATCTACATCCTATACCCTTTTAAAATGTGGCTCTTTTTTGGGGGATGGGTGTTATTGGGTTTTTGTTTTGATTTTGATTTTATATATTGTGCTCTTTTTTTGTGAACCGCCCTGAGACCTTCACGTATATGGCGGTATATAAATTATTATTATTATTATTATTATTATTATTATTATTATTATTAATGCGGCAGATGCTGGGGGGACAGGCAGTGGTGCTGGAGGTCTGTGCGCCACAAAATCTGCCATGGACCTCCTACGGCAGCTTGCTGCCCTCGGGTTCCGTGCAGGGTTCTGCCTCGTTGTCAGTGTCGAAGAAGAATGTCAGTTCTGTCGCCTTCTGTATGGAGAATGGGGGGCAAGTGCCATTTTGTCTTTTTCCACAAGCAGCGAAACACTTTGGGTGAGTCCTGGTGAACGCTTTCACCTGCCGGGAACAGGGGTGCATAGCCACTTGTCCTGTGTCTAGAAAGCATGGGTCTGAGTGGTTTTCCGCTTGGCCTGTGCTTTCTAGACTTGGGTCTGAGCTGTTATGCCTTTGCTCCCCCCCCCAAAAAAAACACATTCTTTAACGCTAAATTGGAGCAAATGGAAAACACCATTGCTGTCCATCCCCATTCAATGCAAAACCACAGGTTTTCCCAGGACAAAGAGATGGGGTGAATGGAGGTGTGGGCAGTCCAGCTCTGGCCTCCTGCCCCATTGCTTCAGTTGCATTGTTCCACAAAGTTTGACCCCACCACCACCCCATCCCACTATTCACTCATCAGCAAAGCTACCTTGGGGCTTTCTGCCTGAATGCATGTGCTTCATAATGATGAAGGTTTCAATGCTAGATGGTGCCTTTGGGACTATACAGCCTGACTCACTAGATCTATGCCAGGGCAATCCTGATGAAATAAATCCTAGCTGGTTTTAGTTGCTTGAGGTTTCAGCCAGCTAAATGAATAATGAATTGATTCTTTATCTGGGAGCAAGTTCCGGTGAATTCAGTGGGGCTTACTTCACAACAGAAAGGCATGAAATAGCGCTGTACTTGTGCATGAATTTGCTTATCTCTTCCTTCCCTGTGCATGATTAGAACTCGCCTCCTGTGCATGTCTAAGAGCCTTAGTATGAAGAGGTCCCCATTGCACACTCCACCTGCATTTAGGCTCCCGGCTATGGGTAATTTTACAGAGTGCAGTTTGCATGAGGATCTTCAGCACCATTACCCAACAGAAAAGTGAGTGGGATTGAGATCAGGTTAGGATTCAGAGCACTCCAGTCCTACACAGTTTGCACTGGTTGCTAATTTGCTTCAAAGTCTAATTCAGGATTAAATTGGCATATAGAGGCTACCATTTCCGCACAGTGGCATACGGAGTCGCTTTGCCGCCCGGAGCGGCAAACGGGGGCAACCCCTGGGGGCGGGGTGCTGCTCCAGAGTGTCGTGCGTCGTGGCGCATGCGTGCTACGGAGCGCAGTCCGTCTGGGCTGCCAGGCGCGAGCAGCCACCGCATGAACAGGCTGCAGCAGCCCTTCCATGCAGCTGCTCACGCCCGGCATCCCACATGGACTGCGCATGTGTGCACATGCGCAGTCCATGCAGGATGCCGCACTTGTGCAGTCCGTCCGGGCTGCCGGGCGCAAGCGGTACTTCTTCTGTGCGGTGGCGGCTGCTCATGCGGCAACCGCTGCATGGAAGGGGTGCCAGGCGGCAGCTTGGGAGTCGCAGGGGTTGGCACCAAGTGTCACCCCCCTCCAGGGTGGAACACGGGGCGCTCCGTCCAATGCCCCTCCTTGTTCCACCCCTGCTTCTGCACAGGGCACTTCTGCGCTTTAGGCTTTCCTGCGATTGCTTAAGACTAGGGGTGGAGATCAACTTGTTTCTCATTTTCCCTTTGCTTCTTCACTTTTCCTCATGAGTTTTCTTGCCTGGAGAACTGAACTGCAAAATTCAGAGAAGTGCAAATTTCAAAGGACGGCTGTGTTTCAGTTTGTTTACTGCTTCAGAAAATGGGGATTAGGTCCTTTTAATGTGAACTGAAACACACTCCCACCCTCAACCCCTAGACACCCTTTTGCCCAGATCTTTGCTGTATGATTGAACAATACACAGCTCTCCCTTCGTAGTATTGCAATCATTGGCTGTTGTTTTAGCTGGTATTTTAATGTGTTTTCTGTTACTTTGATAGGTATAAACTGTACCCTTAGCTTTGTGGGTGCACCACTCCATGCTGTGGAACATTATCCCAGCAGAGATTTAACAGACATTCTCGCTTTTCACTCCCAGGTATCCCTAGATGACTCATGCCGGGCGGCTGATGTAGTTGTTCAAAATTTTGTTGAGTTGGCAGCAATTTTGATGGCTGTCCTGCATTGCTTTTAAACTGGGGTTTTTCCCCCTAAGTGTTTGACTATCGCTGCACATGCCACCTTGAAATTTAATGAATGGGTGGTTCATATAAATACCTTTTATAATAAATAAATTCATGGCTAAGGGACTGAAGTCTTCCCCCCTCAAAACCCACTCAAGACTCTGAACCTGAGTCCACCTCCCACACAAGCCACGCCACACAAGCCACTTGCACCCAGGCGACTGAGGGCGTGAGCAGGGCACAACGTGAAATATACGAGTTGGGCCTGCTGCACGCCTCGAGAGCAGCTGCTCTGCTCTGTGTTTTGCAAGCTGTGAAGAAAAGAGATGCCATGCACAGGCCTGCAGGAGGTATGTGTGTCGATTCTTTGAAGGTGGGTGGCCTTTGCTCCCGCATGCCTGAATTAGACCTCCGCTACAGACAGCCCCATCGCTAGGGCTGTAATTGCAAGCAGGTGGCCGTAGAGCTTTCATGTCTTTTCATTAGCCTTCCAGACCCGGAAAAAGCTGGCATTGTCCCCTCACGGGACTCCATGGGTTTGAATGCACCTTCCAGCTGGAGCCCTGGCACACAAGGCTAATTCGCCAGGTCACAGGAAGTTTCCTTCGACTGATGCAAAAGGCCTAAGATGTGTCAATGCACTTAATGGACAAACCCTCTCCTCTATCAGGAAGCTGCCTTACCACAAGTTGGACCAGTGCTACGTCACTTGTGGTGGTAGACCTCTGGCCCAGGGGCCAAATGTGACCTTCCACATCTCTCTGGTCATGCTCCCTGCCAACTCTGCTTTGCACCCTGCCTCGCATCTAGCCTGGCTGCACTTTGTCTTCAGACTCTGACAATGCCTCGTTTGGTCTGAATATGTGGGTTTTTGTGTGTGTGTGTGTGTGTGTGTGTGTGAACTAACTTACTTTCTAAAGGCAAGGTTTACATTTGCTGCCCCACCCACTTTTGTCTCTGGCTCCGCCCACACTAGCATGTGGAACCTCCCCCCCCCCCAAGGTGGTTGCCTAGAAGGGAATGCTGAAAAAGTTTCCTCGCCCCTGCTTTAAAATATAATCTGAAGCCTGATAGTATACGCTCACTGGGATGTCAATCACACTGTGCTCAACTCATTTCCAAGTCAGCATGCATAAGATCGCAGCCTTGCAAGATTGCAGTTGTATAGATCACTGCTCTTTGGCTGGTATGTCGGGACCTGCTAGTGGGTTATGGTCTGATCTAAGGTGGGTTGCAACAGGAGCACTACCAGTCTGCAAATGTAAGATTAAGAAATAGGGCTCCAAATGCTCGGTGGGTTTATAGTGGGTCCTGAAAAGGCTCATACCTGGCATAGATGTTAACTCAGAACCTAGAGTTTTCAGTAGCACTTTCTGCCTGGTAAGTGTGCATAGGATTGCAGTTGATTTCTAGTAGGAGCATTGTGCAGCACCCAGAAAACTGCCCTTGCGGGTTGCTTTGTAGCCACTTTGAAGGGTTACAGAACTACATGTAAGGTGTACTTTCACTCCCAATGACAACAGTTAGAAGGGGATGGCTGCTCCCGCTGGGCCACAAACAGGGTGATGCAGTAACTCCCATACGGGGAAAGGTTACAAGATATGGGGCTTCCTAGTCGAGAGAAAAAAGGCAACATGGCAAGAGGTGTATAAGGTGTAGAGGAAGCAGTCAGAGAAAAGGTTTTCTGCTTCTCTCGTGATACTAGAACTTGGGGACGTCCAATGAAGCTAAACGTTGGAAGACCCAGGGCCAAAACTTTCTTTAAGAGGCAGTGATGCCCACCAAGCAAGATGGCTTTAAAAGACGATCCGACAAATTCACGGAGGATGAAGCTATCAGAGCCTACTAGCCACATCTCCACTGTTGGAAGAGATCAGTTGTGTTCAGGTCCTGATTGCAGGCTTCTCAGAGGCCTCTGGTTGGCCACGGGGAGAACAGGATGACGGACTAGGTTCTTCTTATGTTCCCTTCATTCCAGGAGACAGAAAAGTACCACCGACAGGTCCTGTGCCATTTTTAATTAAAAAAAAAATCTCAGTAACAAAAGGGCAATCAATACAAAACAGATGTTTTGGATATGGCACGGATCTCAAACATGCCAGCTTTTTTTCCTCCTTTGGTTCCACGGCATCGTGTTCCCCTGTTCCCTTCCATCAGTTATTATTCTTACTCTTCTTTTCTTTTTCTTTTCTTTTTAAAAAAAGTGTGAAGCTGGTGATCAGCTTGACTGGTGTTTGGCAAGAGAGTTCTCTTTGTTTCTGGAGCACATCCCGTTTCAGCTTCATTTATTCCTCCCGCTGTGAGCAAGGGGAGCGGGCAACAAAACCAACCGCCTCCGGCAAGGCTCTCCCTGTTGCCTCGATGGTTTCCTCTGGTCGCGTGGGTCTCCATCAAAATTCTTTAAAGCTGCAAGAGCAAAGAGAGTCGTTAGAAATGTCATCCTGGTGGACACCCCAATGCAGGCAGGGTGTGTGTGTGTGTGTGCCTTTTTAAGGGCCGGCAGTAGCAACATATACTCCTGATTTGAAGGAAGAGCGATAGAGACAGATTTTTCAGAAGGCTTCCAAGCTAAGGCAGTTCCTGTTGCATCCTCTGTGGCTTGGGCACAGTCTCTGGGCGAGATATATTGGACATTTGGATTTCTTTTGCAGCTGCCGGATTTATTTGGCAATTGGAGCCTGCGGTTTTTGCTTCACAGTCGTACCTTGGATCCCGAACGCCTTGCGAGTCGAACGTTTTGGCTCCCGAGCGCTGCAAACCAAGAAGCGAGTGTTCTGGTTTGCAAACCTTCTTTGGAACCCAAACGTCTGACGTGGCTCCTGATTGGCTGCAGGAGCTTCCTGCAGCCAATCGGAAGCCGTGCCTTGGTTTCCGAGTGTCTTGGAAGTCGGACGGACTTCCGAGGTACCACTGTATTTTGTTTTAATCTTATTGTTTCATTTTGGTTGTAGGCTGCATATATTTTCACCCTGGTGCCTTTGGGTGAAGGGTGGATTAGAAATGCTTTTCGATAAATAATTTATAAAATTATCATTATAGATCACATGCATCAATAGTGAGCTTCTGCAAGTTGTCATCCTTACACAGCCCAGATGTCACAGAATGCATAAAAAAGGAAGTATCGGAAGACTTGGGGGAACTGCAACATTTGAAGTAGTAAAAAAGAAAAGAAAAAAGTAACCAATCCCACTTGAAGCAGTGGGTAGGGTGGGGCACCGAAAAATGATCCAATAGGAATTGAGCATCCTCATTGGGTACAGGATGCTAAATATCTGGTGTATGCATGTGTAATACAAATCTGGAGGCTAGTGGTGAAATGGGAAAGGGCATGGCTGGGTGAAGAACAGGTGTTCCTCACACTGCAACAATTTGTTGTAGCTCCTAATAGTAGCAGCAGCAGCAGCAGCAGTAATAATAATAATAATAATAATAATAATAATAATAATAATGCTACTATGATGACCTAGACCAGTGGTTCCCAATTAGCTAATTACAGAGGACCCCCTATTTTTCAAAAGCCAAGCTTTTGACAATTTTGATTACTTTGTGGCAGTTACCCCTGCAAAGCAATTTTACTCTACAAAATGGGGAGTAGCACCTGGTAAGCAAAGGATTTTAGGTTTACTAAAACAGACCTTAAAAGCTGTGATATTCCCATGCAAAAATGACAAAAAGTTAGTTGGGGGGAGGCAAGGGATAAGACTGCAGACCCCCTGGGTGCATTCCATGGACCCCCAGGGGTTCCCAGACCCCTAATTGGGAGCCACTGACCTAGACAGAAAGTTACCCTTAAGGTGCTTCTGGACAGGCATCTATTGTGCATTGATGCCATATGCCAGTCTGTATTTCCCCACCATTTAATCAGGATTTGCATTTTCCATGCTAAGTTTTTTTTTTTTTTACTAAAAAAAGAAACAAGAGACACCTGTTGCCAATGTCCCGTGTGCGAGATCTGAATTTGCAATTTGCATTCTGGAAGCACCCTTTGGATGAAAACTGGACTTAAATGCCCACCCACCAAGTTCATCCTGCAATATGAACCTATTGCTGTTCTTTCTGATCAAAGCTGGATGTCACCCAGCAGCAGATGGCTGCTCCCCTGACCTCTAGACAGTCGTATTGCTGCTGGAAGGGTGAGAATGGCAGCTACAGGTGCAAATGCATCAGCAGATAATCTTCAGCGGTGCATTTGCACTTCAATGACTTTGCTGCTGCCTTGATCTCCCCCCCCCAAAAAAACCTGGTAAACATAAGTGCTGCAACTGACTGGAGGTCAAAGGAGGAGTGTTGCCCCACCAGACTGCCGATTCCTGAGGTCCCCAACTGCACCCACTGCTCTAAGCCCATTCCTGCGTTTCATGTTTGGAATTCAAGAGGAAGCATGAGGGAAATCAGTCAAGAAGTTGGGCACAGAGGATCTTTAGAGGTGACCACAGAAATGCAGACTCACAAGAAAGAAGTGTGAAAGCCCCTGGAAATTCAAGTGGATTGCTTAGGGCTCTCTTGGCTCCTTCTAAGTTCCCGTGAACACCAGATCCACCACCAGAGTACAACAGCCTTGCTTATTCCAACAGAGGTGGCAGAAGGCCAAGGAAGGAATGATGAAACCTTTGACCATGAGGTCCCAAAGACAGCAGAAAGCAGGAGACGACCTACCAAGTAACACCAGGGGCTTGAGATGTAGACTTACCATGACTTATGGCCCCAGAACATGCCTACTCAAGACTGATGTCTGACCTGTGAACACAATCGATATATAGTGGTACCAGGGTTCTTGGGAGAGTAGGTGGGAGAGGAAGAGCATGGCTTGATACTTTAAAACAGTGGTCATTGGGGCCTTGCTAGATGTTCCAAGAGACATTTAGCATCTCCCCAGCCATGTAGCACATGAGCTTATCCATGAGCTTACCAACTGAAGCCTTGATCTGGGTGCCCCTGCCTCTGTTAGTCGCATGGCCACCAGAAATAGGGCCTTTGTTGTAGTGGCTCCTGATTATGGAATACCTTTAAGTCAGAAAGTGGGCCTTTGCTGTGGTGGCACCCCTAATTATGGAGCACTCTCCCCAGATGCTTTCAGCTGGTGCTTATTGCTCTATCTTTAGGCACTGGCTTAAATCTTCCCCGTTTTTACCGAACATTTCCCTATAATATGGGAAATGCTTTCCTTTTAATGGTTGCCTAATGGTTGTGCTCGTTTTATTCATTATTTTCTTTTGCTCATAAGGTATGTTTTTTTGTTTGTTTCAAAATCTGTTTTTTTATATTTTATCCTAGTTTGGTTTTAACATTCAAACACCAGTCCCCTTCAAATGTTGGAACTGCAGGGTAGGAATTGTTTGGAAATGTTTTGGTATCAGGCTGGTCGCTCCCTTGAGGGGGAGTCCAATGTTAGTCCTACTCAGAGTAAACTTACCAAAATGAAGAGACGTGGCTCAGGATACTTCTGGCCACATTCACACCATATATTTAAAGCAGTATCATACCACTTTTTAACAGTGCTGGCTTTCTCCAGAGAACCAGAGCTGTCAACCTTCCTTTTTTTTGCATTGGGAAATGGCCATAGCTGTCAACTTTCCCTTTTTTTGCAATGGGAAACGGCGCTGGAATAAGGGAATTTCCCGCAAAAAAGGGAAAGTTGACAGCTATGCAGAGAACCCTGGGAACTGAGGCTTCTTAAGGGGACTGTTGGCCTTAACGATAATTCCTGCCAGAACGATAATTCCCAGAGCTCTTTAATAATCCATCCTTCTTCACAAGGAACTTTGGGAATTGTGGCTCCATGAGGGGAATAATTAATTAATTATTAGTATTATTAGTATTAGTATTATTAGTATTATTATTAATACCCCCGCCCATCTGGCTGGGTTTCCCCAGCCACTCTGAGCTGCTTCCAGCAAAATATTAAAATACAATAATTCATCAAACACTGAAAACTTCCCTAAACACGGCTGAATTCAGATGCCTTCTAAGTCAGATAGTTGTTTATTTCCTTGACATCTGGCGGGAGGGCGTTATGCAGGGCAGGCACCACTACCAAGAAGGCCCTCTGCCTGGCTCCTCACTTCTCTCAGGGAGGGAACTGCCAGAAGGCCCTCGGAGCTGGACCTCAGTGTCCAGGCTGAACGATGGGGGTGGAGATGCTCCTTCAGGTATATTGGGTTGAGGCAGCTTAGGGCTTTAAAGCTGAGCAGCAACACTTTGAATTGTGCTCGGAAACTTACTGGGAGCCAATGTAGGTCTTTCAGGACTGGTGTTATGTGGTCTCAGCGGCCGCTCCCAGTCACCAGTGCCCAGGGTCTCCTAACCCCACTCAACACCCTTGACAAACTACAGCTCACATAATTCATTTAACGTGGTTTCACAATGTTTTAAATGTATGCTGTGAATGTGGCCTATGTCTCCCAAGATGGCTGTCTGTGCCTCATTTTGGGGAGCTCATCTTTGAGAACCACTGCTTTGAAATACGGCCATTCTTCTTTCTCAATCATGCACACCCCCAAATCAAAACTCTCGGTGATTTGTTAACAAGGTACAACTGGTTACGGGAGTATTGACAAATTGTGAAGACCAAGGCAATTACGTGGCTGCGCAGATGATTTCCTGGACATGATAGCCAAGATATGATTTTTCCCCCCAGCTTGAAATTCATTTCAGTTATAGCATTCAGGGGCATTAGTACAAGAAGTCAAGAGGGGGCATCTGTGGGTCCCATGGCACAACAATGGCTTACAGAAACAGGCACCAAAAGTTTCAGTTTGATATTGGCTAGGGCTCTGCAAGTCTTAAAATTGAATATTCGTTTAAAAAATAGCACATATGGATATGGCCAAATTATTGGGGGGAAATGCTCATCTCACTAACAATATAAACATGAAAACATAAGGAGAGCCCTGCTGGATCTTCTTACAGTGGCTAACCAGATGCCTATGAGAGCAGGACCTGAGTGCGACAACACTCTCCCATCCGGAAGTTTTCCAGAAAATGGTATTCAGAAGCACACTGCCTCTGACTATGAAGGCAAAACATAGCCATCATGGCTGATATCTCCATGTTATTTCAGTGCTGTTTGGGACTCTGTTAGAACATTGTCCCCTTCTAGGCCATAAGCAACTAAGATGATCCACGCTGGATCATAGCAAAATTATATCCAGCTTAGCATCCTGCTTCCTACAGTGGCCAACCAGATATTCTGGTACAGTCAAATCTCGGTTGTTGAACATAATCCATTCTGGAAGCCTGTTCGGCTTCCAAAATGTTCAACAACTGAGGCGCAGCATCCGCTTGGCTGCAGGAGCTTCCTGCCCTCAAGCGGAAGCCATGTTGGACATTCAGCTTCCGAGAAACGTTCGAAAACCAGAGCATTTACTTCTGGGTTCTCAGCATTTGGGAGCCAAAACATTCCAAAACGGAGGCGTTCAGGATCCGAGGTTTGACTGTATTCAGATGCACGCAGTCTCCAATGATGAAGGTAGCCTATTCCCACCACAACTAGGACAGCCTTCAGATCCTTGAATTCATCTAATCTCCCTTTAAAACCATCAATGTTGATGGCCACCATCATTGTGGTAGTGAACTTTCCAGTTTAACTATGTGCTGTGTGAAAAAGTACTTTCTTTGATCTGGCCGGGGTCTCCACCACAGCCTCGTTGGGATGGTTCTAGGTCAGGCATGTCCAACAGGTAGATCGTGATCTACCAGTAGATCACTGGATGTCTGTGGTAGATCACTGGCTCTTCCCCCAAAGAAGCTGAACAACTGTGGCTCCCCTAAAAAAAGCTCAACATTTAACCTCCTCCCTGAAAAAACTCAACAACTTTGACCTGAACCCCCCCAAAGGGGGTAGGTCACTGCCAGTTTTTAATTCTGTGAGTAGATTGCAGTCTCTTGGGAGTTGGCCACCCCTGTTCTAGGTCATGCAACTTGTTCATCTTCGTTTCTCACCCTGATCTACGTGTTCAAATCCCACTTGATCCACTTGAGATGATCGTGTTCAACCCAAGTTATAACTGGGTTTCTGATCCAGAAAGCTAGGACAATGAAGGTGAATTTGTCATCCTAGACGCATCACACCTTTGCTCTATTTTAGGCGAACTTAAATCTCAAAGATAGGTCACAGAAACTGTGCGTTTTGCCTCTGTGTTTTTGCCTCACAGATGCCCCGTGGGGGAAAGAGGGAAATCAAGAGAAAAATCATACCCTGAAATTTGCACGCACACCCTGCTCCACTAGATGGGAAGAGAGAACCAATGGGCATACTCACACTGCAAACTATTTCGTATCCAACGCTACTGGGTCTGTTAATGCCACACAAGAGCTATGAAGGCACATGGGTGAGAAGGTTGCTGTTAGTATTGGTTAAGGATTGGCGGGCATGTTGGGAGTGTTGGTGGTAGAGAAATTGGGGTTCATTCTATCATGACCAGAGCTCCACTTGACTCTTTGCAGGAGCAGTCAGAGAGAAGGGGCAATGCCACACACTAAGGTCTCCGGGTAGTGACATCGCTGGTGCTTCCCAGGGGGGAAAGGGGCATCAGTGGGAGTGCTGGATTGGCTCTGCCCATGTGCCCAAACAGTGCCAACTTTCCTGCTGTTCCAGTAACATCACTGCAGGGAGGTCGTGTGTGGCAGCACCGCTCTTGGTTCTTTGGGACCCTGGTTCATAAGTGTCCCTTTAGGTATGACTGGAGGTCGATGACTTTAGGTATGACTTTCATGGTGGACTTTGATGCTGGTATCTTGGCACGATAAGTCAAGATATTAAGCCAGCCTTTCGGCCAGGGAAAGTGATAGTAGAAAAAAACCACAGAGTCTTTCATTACCTAAAGTTTCCCATCTCGTCTGAACTGGGGAACTATGGTGAACGCCTTCCAAACAAGCCAGGATATTAAGCTAACCTCAAATCATGGTTTAACATCCTGGGGTTTTTTTTTCTCTCCAAAGCAGCTAACCACAGCTTGGTTTGGGTGATCCAGAAAACTACAGTGAAATGGATAGCTTTATCAGGGACGCGGGTGGCACTGTGGTCTAAACCACTGAGCCTCTTGGGCTTGCCAATCGGAAGGTCGGGGTTCAAATCCCTGTGATGGAGTGAGCTCCCATTGCTGTCCCTGCTCCTGCCAACCTAGCAGTTCAAAAGCACGTCAAAGTGCAAGTAGATAAATAGGTACCACTCTGGCGGGAAGGTAAACGGCGTTTCCTGTGCTGCTCTGGTTTCGCCAGAAGCGGCTTAGTCATGCTGGCCACATGACCCGGAAAAACTGTCTGCAGACAAACGCCGGCTCCCTCGGCCAATAAAGCAAGATGAGCGCGGCAACCCCAGAGTTGTTCGCGACTGGACTTAACTGTCGGGGTCCTTTACCTTTTTATCTTTTGTTTGCTCTTGCAAAGGGAAGAGCAACTGGGTTGTTTCCATGTGCAGGCAAAAGCCTTTTTCATTTCTTGGCTTTTTAAGTGGAGACACCATGGTCCAAGCATGGTCAGATCATGTGCTGTCCCGAGAATTCCTGGCTCCTGCATGCATCCTCGGGGCTTCACATGTAGACTTCCTTAGCAGAAACTCTACTGTTTAATTCCAATGTTTAGTTCCAAAAGCACTTGGGTTGTGGAACATTTGTTGGGGGTGACTAACTGGGAAAAGTTCTGAGAAATCAGTGTGTTTCAAGCTATAATCCTTTGCATGCTTACCTGGGAATAAACCCCATTGAGCATAGCAGGACTTTCCCATGTACCGGACACATACAGATCTACTGAAGATGGGAAATAATCTGATAACAGGGTGATCTGCAGTGCTGTTACAGATCTGTTACAGTGCTGGATCCACAACCGCAGCTCTGTATCTACCTGAAATTTCTTTTCTTTTTGCTGCCACCAGAATTTTTTGTGTGCGAGGCTAGATCAGGGCCGCAAACTAGGGGTTAGCCATTCCTGAAGATTGTTAAGCACTATTTTGAGAAGGAGAATTTTGAGTAAGCTTCCAGTCTGTGACTGCCCCATGAGCTGCTGGCGCCTGTCAAAAACTGCCCCATGAGCTGCTGGCGCATGTCAAAAACACCCTGTCAACTATGTCTGATAAAAGCCCCACCAAGAATGGAGCATCGCTATCCTGGATTTTCCAAGCATGCTCCGTGGTGTTTACTCCACATATACAGGTAAATCTGACAACATGTCATGCAATTCCAGCGTAGGAGGTCTCAGTATCACATTTCAGAACAGAACACCACCATCTTGCTTTGCTTTGTGCACACTCAATTGGCCCAAGATGGCAGCATGTATTGGCAGGGGAATTCAACAGGGCTTCACTGACAGCCTGGTAAAACTTACAATTCAAGAGAATCTGGGGGTGGAAATTTTTAAAGCACCAGTGAGCCACAGGTAACTGGAGTCATACATTCCAAAATATTCAGCCTCTGCAAACACCTACCCTCGTTTTCTTCTGTAGGAGCCGCACCACCCTCGTATTTCTTTGAACACCACACGTGAAAGGAACTGGAAGGGGAAGATATACTCAGAATTAATGGTGGCAGTGGCTGTTTGGTGCATGCAGACAGCCCACTCAGTGTTTGTCCATGGCGCTGCAATGATGCCTCTGGGCTAAAGGCACCAGAAGCTGCCTTATATCTATTCAGACCCATTGGTCAATCCCACTCAAGCTTTCATCTGCTGCATGAGGGGACTGCTCCAGGGCTCCTGCTTGCCCCACCAAGCCACAGTTGCTGTCCATACCCATTGTCTTAAACTGAATCAGCTCAATGGTCACTATTGCCTACACCAGGCATCCCCAAACTCAGCCCTCCAGTTGTTTTGGGACTACAATTACCGTCATCCCTGACCACTGGTCCTGTTAGCTAGGGATGGTGGGAGTTGTAGTCCCAAAACATCTGGAGGGCCGAGTTGGGGATGCCTGGTCTACACAGACTGACAGCAGTGCTCCAGAGTTTCAGATGGGTTTCTTCCAAGTCCCAACTGGAGATGACAAAGACTGAGCCTAGTACCTTCTGCAAAGCTCTACCACTGAGCTATGATCCTTCTTCAAAATTATACACAGACAAAAGTTTTCATATAAAGCTACTATTTCTCCATTGGTCTACCGAGACCAGTACTGTCAACTCTTGACAAGAGAGCAGTTTTCCAGAGTCTTATTTGTGGTTCTTTCTCAGGTTGCTGTCCTGAGATCCTTTTGACTGGAGATGATGGCAAATGCAACCTGGGGCCTCCTGCAAGCAAATTGTCTGCTCTATCACTGAGCTGCAGGTGGTTCCCAACTTAGGTCAGGATTGGTGTAGCAATATCAGTTTGCTCAAGGGTTTACTCAACTGAGGTTTAATTTGGTAGGATTTACCCCTTAGCTAACAGCAGGGATAGAGACCTCCGGACATTGTTCATCTCCATTCTCATCAACACCAGCTTGCATGGCCAACCATCAGGGATGAGCGGAGTTACAGGTCCCCAAAAAGTCCTACTCAGATGAGACCCCTTGAAATTAATGGACCTAAGTTAGTTGTGGCACAGGACAACTCTCGAGTAGGATTGGCACTGGATATAACCCATAGTCAATCATCATCTGGAGGGCCACCAGTTCCTGATCCCTTAGTTCACCATATCAAAAGTCTGTACAGACAGGAGCAATAAGGCGACATGGACGTCTCACAGAATGGTTGGGTTAAAAGAGGAATTGATGTGGAATGCTCTGCAAAAGGAAACTCACTAGGCAAGCCAGGACATCGGCGGCCATCAACATGTAGAAGACATTGTCCCAGCCGGTGCTAGAGATCACACCTGCCAGCAGGGGTCCAAGAGCAGCACCTGCAAAATGAAAAAAGAACGATGCAAAGGATCAGCAAGCAGCCAAGAGCAAAGTCCAGCTCATGGCAATATGGATGGCAGGCTCCTTCTAGCACAGATGGCGCAGAAAACCTATCTCTGCAAATCCTACACGGTGGTGGAGGAGGAAGACTCAGGAAGTTAGAGATGACCACTATGTACTCATGGATAACAACAAAAGACCTGCTGTGCTGGATCACAGTGAAGGTTCTTCTAGCCAGGACTATGCATCTAACAGGGGGGCAGCCATATACCCTGAACTCACAAGAAGCACACAATGGCAAAAGCATTTGGTGATCTCTGAATGTGGGGTTTCTGTTCGTAGCTAACATGGCTGACTGCTGTTGGCAGATTGACCATTTACACCATAGATAGGCAAACTAAGGCCCAGGGGCCAGATTTGGACCAATCACCTTCTAAATCCGGCCCGTGGACGGTCCGGGAATCAGCGTGTTTTTACATGAGTAGAATGTTATTTGTGGGGCATAGGAATTCATTCTTTTTCCCCCCTTCCAAAATATAGTCCAGCCCCAAACAAGGTCTGAGGAACAGTGGAGCAGTCCCCTGCTGAAAAAGTTTGCTGACCCCTTATTTACAGGTTGATGTAGCACAGAAGTGGGGAACCATGGGTGTGACCAGGGATGTTAAAGACCCATATGGGTTATAGGTAGGTAGCCGTGTTGGTCTGTCGTAGTCGAAGAACAAGGATATAGTTTGATTGCCTCACTTGTAGTTTTATAAATCATTTAATGTGTCAATACAGATGGAAGTTGTTAATATTGCAGTTGTTGCAGAAGGGATTGTTATTTTGACCAAAGTGTAATGGAAGTCATTAAGAATTTGGAACGCATAAATAAAGTAAAACTTCAAACCAACAACTCTAGCGTGTAGGGGGCCACCTGAATTATGTAATTTGCTATCTGAATGATTGGTATTAGTAATTGTGTTATAATTTGGCGTTGTTATAATGAGGCTATTATTGGATTGTAATTGAAAACTAATTAAAAATATTATCAAATAGAAAAGAAAAGGAAGCAATCAGTATTTACTTTTTTAACAAAGTGAAAATAAATTATTTTGCCATCAGAGGAGCAATGAAATAATCATAATCACAATCATTTAAATATATGTATTTGGGGAAGCCTTGAGGAACCACAAAAACCTCTTTGAGGCAGACGCAGCCTTCTGGCACCAGGATTTCAGGCAAGACTGTTTCCTAACAATACCTGGAGATGCCACAGATTGAACCGGGGACATTATGCTCAAGAAACATGTGCTCTGCCGCTGAAGTACGGAGTTAGTTATGTGTGCGCACTTGCATGCAAATTTGTGTCATATGGGTGAGCAATGCGGCAATTAGCCCCATCCCTTCACAGGGCAGATTCACAGCTAATATTGGCTGGGTTTGAGACAGAAGTGGACCCAAGGTGTGGGACTAGTAGCCAGTTATCACCACATCTCCCTGGATAATGGTATCCTTTGTGGTGCAACAAAACACTGGATTAGGCTCAAATTAACTCCTAGGCCAGGCGTGGAGAAACTATGGCCCTCCAGGTGTTGCTGGACTGCAACTCCCATCATCCCTGGCCATTGGTCGTGCTGGCTGGGGCTGATGGGAGTTGTAGTTCATCAACACCTGGAGGGCCAAAAGGTTCCACACTCGGCCTAAGCTTCTTAGCTACTGACCGACAGATCCCGTTCCATCAATGATGGCTGTAACGGTGGCAAGGGCCTTTGAGTTTCCTTGGAGACATTCATGAGTGCCCTGGGGTGGAGAAGAAAGGGGGGGAAGCAAAAAAAGATTACAAGGTTAAAGGAAAACGTCACAAATGAACATTACAAGGTTCCTGTTGCTCTGGAGGGCACGACTGGAAATGGTTATTGGGTGGAAATTTTAGGAAAGCAGATTTTAGCTAGCTATTAGGAGGTTTGGATGACCTGGTTAGCCAAACCATTGCTTAATTCAGCAGAGCAGTAAAATGATAGGAGCTGAATAATAATAATAATAATAATAATAATATTTATACCCCGTCCATCTGGGTGGCTCCCAACATCATCATCATCAAATAAATAAAACATTAAAAACTTCCCTAAACAGTGCACGCTTGCACTAAGTCATGGCTTGCTTTAGTATGATGTGTGTGAGCCAGGCCAGAGATCTAGGTTTTAATTGATTGTTCCAAAACAAGTTAGTTTTGCTAAATTGTAAGGCCTTAAAAAGTATTTTTAAAACCAATTCAAATCATTTTTAAAATTGTATGCATTGAAGGAAACATGTTGAATATATATAATTGCAATGAACTTTTTTTGGAGGGGAGAGAATTGCATTGAAAACGCTTCCCCTAGACAAGCCAACACTCCCTGCAACGAGTGCTCTGAGCCAGTATTATTTTCCACTAAAACCATCTTGGCTACATCTCTTTTTTTATTATTTCTTGTACACTAACAGCTGCCATGAGAGGAGGGATTTGCCGAAGGGACAATTTTACAGCCAATTAAAAAAAAATTTTTTCCAGAGTACCTGGAGAATGTGTAACTGATCTGTGCCAGATTAGTTCAGATCTCTTCCAAGTTTTGAAGGCCGTGTGCTGGAATCCAAGAGCTCTCCTCCTCCGGAGGCTCTCTCAGCCAAGGTGTCATGTTTACACTCCATGGAAAGAATTTCCTATTCTATTGCCCAAAGAAGAAAACTGCTGTGTTGTGCGACTGCGTGTTGAATCCTGTTCTAGGAATGAGCTGAAGGCCAGAAAGGCTCAAGTCACAGGAATGTCCTTAATTGATGAACATAAGAAATGGTTGCAAGGGGCGAGCCTCAGAGAAGACAATGAACCGCTTCAGACAATCGGATCTGGATTATAGCTCAGCAAGGTACGGGTGAGCTATAATTTAATATCCTGGTTTATTCAGAAGCTGGTAAGCATAGTTTCCCAGTTTGGATGAAACAGGAAATTAGAGGCTTCTCGGTTTAAAGCACAGATCCTGACTAATGTCCAAATGTGGGGCTGCTGAATCGTCTGGAGCCAACCCGGGTTGTTAGCTCAAAAGGCCTCTGGAGTGAACGTTTATGTTTCCCAGTGAATAACAAGAACTTCTGGTTGGCAATTCTTACCAAGTCCGCCGACACCGCAGTTGTGATGAGAGCATAAGGCCCGTTGACGAGGGCGCCGCAGAAAATTAACATCACTGCAGAGAGAAAGAAAGAACAAACACCAGCCATGTAACCTTGCCGTCTTGATTTATTTCCTTCTATTTACAAATCACTTTGCTATGAACAATCCCACAGCAATTTTAAGTCAATGATAAAAGCGCATCGGAAACAATGGCTGTAGCTCACTGGGGGAGCACCTGCTCTGCAGACGCAAGGTCCCAGGTTCAATCCCCAGCATCTCCAGGTGGAGAGCTGCTGCCAGTCAGTGTAGACAGTACTGAGCTAGATGGCCTCAGTAGAAGGTGTGGGGTGTGTCTTCACTGAAGCAGTCAAATACAACATTTCCTGTTGCCTAGAGTGGACACACAGGGGAATGTTACTCCAGCCAGGAGGACTTCCTGTCATACCTGGTCTGGACCATCCTCCCCGTATGTGACCAGGTAGATGGGCATGACCCTAGCAGACTCTATAAAAGGGCTAGTCATGCAGCCATCTTCCTCTTTGACTCCTCCTCTTTGACTCTTCGTTGGCTATTTGGCTCTTTTGCTGCTCTTTAAATCTTCTGCTGGCTCTTAGCCGGCAGCACATGGCTCATCCTTACAGAGGATGGAAGCCACAAGGTAAAAAGTCTGGGGCCTATCTCAGACTTCTTTTCTCTACAAATGTAACTGTAACCACAGAATTAAAGACTCCCTTCAGAATACTACTGTAAACTGAATGCAAGTAAACTTTACCATTACTTTTAAAGAAGACTGCCGTGTTGTTATTATTTTTAAGAGGGAAATAAAGGAAAATTTGCCAGGAACAATCCAATCCAGACAAGCCAGACTGGATTGCTCAACTTAAATGATTCTCACGAATCCACCAACTTGCTTCTAGCAATGTGCAAGGGAACATGCTGTGCTCACTAGCATGAGTGAGGAGGGATAATATCTAATCAATATATCCTCTCCTACTTTCCTAAACATTCCCA
Source organism: Lacerta viridis (assembly GCA_900245905.1). NCBI lineage: Eukaryota > Metazoa > Chordata > Lepidosauria > Squamata > Lacertidae > Lacerta > Lacerta viridis. The sequence goes on along the minus strand of OFHU01004029.1, from coordinate 3,050 downwards.
CAGAAGGCAGGTTCTTGTGTTGGCAGTGGGAATGGGCAGCAAGTGCGGCTGGGCAGGGCTAGCAGGATTAGGCCCCCTCATGCAGCAGATGAGTGCTTGAGCGAGATTATATGTCTTCTCCAAGTCTGTGAAGCCATTTGCTAGCTGGAACGCTTTTCCTTGCAGAGTGAAAGGTGACACTCAAATCACTATCGTGCTGCCAGCTCCAGATTGCCTAGTGATATATTCAGAGAACATTTACTTCCCTGCACAAAACTGAATAAAGAACAGCAACAAAGGGACCATCAGGGTCCAGTAGTAATGTGAGAACGAGCTCAGAGGTTTCTTGGCGGAAGCCAGTGTACGCCAGTGGTGAAAATCTCCAGAAATCAGTGCAACTTTACCTACTGACGTTGCTAGTCCATTCTGGCCAACATGGTTGTAGACATAGAGCTAGAAGAGAAAGCAAGACAGTAAATGAGCATTTCCAGAGCGGTTCAACAAGCAGTCCCAGGGAACTCTAGGAATTGCAGCTCTGTGAGGGGAATAGGGGTCTTCTAACAGCTCTGAGCGGAATTAACAAAAGCTCCCAGAATCTTTGGGGGAAGCCGTGAGTGTTTAAGGGGTGCTTTAAATGTATGGTGTACTGCAATGCACTCTATGTGGGGCTACATTTGAAGGTGACCCAGAAACTACAACTAATCCAGAATGCGGCAGCTAGACTGGTGACTGGAAGTGGCCGAGACCACATAACACCGGTCTTGAAAGACCTACATTGGCTCCCAGTACGTTTCCGAGCACAATTCAAAGTGTTGGTGCTGACCTTTAAAGCCCTAAACGGCCTGGTCCAGTATACCTGAAGGAGCGTCTCCACCCCCATCGTTCAACCCAGACACTGAGGTCCAGCTCCGAGGGTCTTCTGACGATTCCCTCCCTGTGAGAACTAAGGTTACAGGGAACCAGGCAGAGGGCCTTCTTGGTAGTGGTGCCAGCCCTGTGGAACGCCCTCCCATCAGATGTCATCAGAAATAAACAACTATCTGACTTTCAGAAGACATCTGAAGGCAGCTCTGTTTAGGGAAGTGTTTAATGTTTTGTATTATTATTATTATTATTATTATTATTATTATTATTATTATTCTGATGGGAGCTGCCCAGAGTGGCTGGGGAAACCCAGCCAAATGGGCGGGTATATATAATAATAAATTATCATTATTACTTGTGGGCATGGTCAAGTCATGCATAGGGAGACATGCATAGGAAGGGTGGAAGGCTATCAAACTATGGCCCATTGGGATTTGGCCTTGTCCTCTCTACTTCCCAGCTCAGCCTTTGCCAACCTGGTGCCCTTCAGATGTTTTGGACTACAACTCCCATAAGCCCTAGCCAGCACAGGGTAGTATAGAAAAACGGTGACTGAAGTAAGCAAAGGGCACGTCCAGATGACTTGTTTATTGAACATTCATCTCAATTTGCTCGCAGGGAACTTAGATGACGTTGGCTCTTTAATGAGCATACATTTGCGGGGATGTTAGAGGATGTCGTGTCAAAGCAAGTGTTATCCCATCCTTTTCAGTGCATTTCTCCATCACCTCTTGAAAAAGGGTCCAATCATTTGGGGAAGTGGGTTTGTCGCGCAAGACCTCCTTAGCCACCTCTGATTGCACAACCTGAAGCTGCAGGTATGTGACCCAAAAACAGCGACTGTCTAAAAGCGCCTGGACACACAAACTGGTGTTTATCACCTTGCTGCCTCTGAACCTGAAAGTGCAATGGGGAAACTCACCATGGGAGCAGCCAAAATGAGCATCGTACAGCATGTCGTGGCCCTGCCACCTGTGTAGTCAGAGATAAGACCTGCCATGATGCCTCCTGCAGGAAAAACAAAGTCAGAGTTCACTTTCAGAAGTTGGGGAAAGGGTGGAGAATGTTAGATCTGAGAGCCATGAACTCACTCAATGGTCTTTGGCAAGTCAAATAAATATTAGATTTTCTGTTTTACAATTTAAAGTACTCATTTTTACATCCTTAAACTATCAGTGACTCTTCCCTTCTTCTCCTTCCATGGCTCATTTTGCATACCATAAATCCCTGAATATTTTACAAAAACTATACCATTCAGTATTCCATTATTAAATCCATCAAAATTTATTTACACTGTTGAATTTATCTTAACGCTGCCAGCGTTTTCAGCTGCAAAGAGTTACAGTATTTCCCATATATTCAATAAACGTTTTCCAATCTCCTCTAAACATACAGTGGTGCCCCGCTAGACGAATGCCTCGCAAGACGAAAAACTCGCTAGACGAAGGCATTCATCTAGCGGAAGGCTGCCCCGCAAGACAAAAAAGTCTATGGGGCTGCCTCGCAAGCGAATTTTTTTTTCCGTCTAGCGAAAGCGCAGCTGTCATTGCCGCTTCGCTAGACGAAAAACCCGCTAGACGAAAATTTTCGCAGGAACGATTATTTTCGTCTAGCGGGGCACCACTGTATGTTCTTCTTGTTCTCTTATTCTATATGTTAAGTCTGCAAGCTACGCATATTCCATCAGCTTAAGTTGCCACTCTTCCTTGGTTGGGACCTCGCTTATTTTACATTTTTCGGCTAACATCACAGGCATACATAGAATCATAGAGTTGGAAGAGACCACAAGGGCCATCCAGTCCAACCTAAACAACCTTTTTTGACACCTGGGAATTTCCGTCTGAATTATCCCAAACAGAAAGGACTCTATTGGGGGGGGAGTACTTTTGAACATTTCCCCCAATTCATTATGTATCATTTCCCAATACTCTTTTACCCTTTTAGAAGTCCGCCACATATGAAAGAACGTTCCCTCAACCTCTTTGCATCACCAGCTGTTATCTGATGATGATGATGATTTGTACCCCGCCCATTTGGCTAGGTTCCCCAAGCCACTCTGGGCAGCTTCCAACAAATATTAAAATTCAGTCTTACACATCTTAGCGAGCCTACTCGGGGTTAAATACCACCTGTCAATCATTTTCAAGCAGTTCTCCTTCAAAGAATTAACATGCTGTGGACGTCAAATCACTTTTCCAGAGTTAAGC